>JAYRBT010000051.1:3885442-3906306 GCA_036023395.1 Myiotriccus ornatus
ACTGTGCCACAAGAGAATGTAACGCTCAGGCCCTTCTATAGCTTTCACTGACTATGCCAGATTTCTTGGTATTTTTATTTCCCTATTTAATTTACTGGGTTTATAAACAACAGCCCGTGTTGTAGAGCAGCTTCATTCCTAACACCTGTAGAGTTCCATTCTGGGATCAGCTGCAGCTTTTGTCCAGGTAACCTGCAGAGTTCAGAGCCTCGACACTAAATGCTGAGGAGATAACTGAAACTCTTAATTTCTTTGAGTTTGCCTCCTCTGCACTGGCACCATCTCCAACCTTGGACGTTGATCAACTCTGCAGGAACACACAAAGCAACACACTTTTGTTGTTTTGGCTGAAAAGTCGTGCCAAGTGTTGGATTTCCCACTTTGTACATAAAAACAAATGGCCATTTCTGATGGAGCAAGGGGTGACAGGGCAGGCCATCCCTCACAGTCCTGCTGGCCCTCCTGGCTTCTCCCAGCCTCCAAAGAAATAACACATCCCCCATTCTCTGTGAGAAGTTAAAGCACTGCCTTCTGCTTTGGGCTTTTGAGAGATCCTTAGCTTGTCAGTAAAATACCCAGGATGCCTATAAATAGTAAGTTAGGTGATAATAGCATTGTCTTGGACAGGTTCCTGCTGTTGCCAAGGCAAATTCAATAGCTCTAGAGAGCTTTAGCCTTTATGTGGGAGAAAAAGAAATGATCTGATGAAGCAGCCTGAGAAAACAAAGCACAGCTACATGTTACTTGGATTTCAAGGATAACTGATACTTCATATTGGAGCTGGCTGAGCTTGATATAAAAATCAATATATTTGTGAGAAATGGGAATGGCTGGAGCATTCCCCAAGGCTTTTGGATGACGTGGGCATGGCACAGCCCAGTCACACATCCTGGCTGTCCCTGCTCTCTGATGTCCAGCATCAGACTCTTTTTGGTTCCTGTCCAGCCTGGCAGATTAGAGCTGCTGTCCCTGAAATAGCATCAGGGAAGCACAGGAACATGATTAAACGGGACAGCCTCGGGGGAAGTCTTCAGAAAGTGCTTGAACTGGGAGTTTGTAGGGACTGAATGACAGAACTGAGAGCAAGGATTTGGAATGACTTCTGGGCTCCACTGAGAAAGTAATTTCACCTGTCTGAACCTCAAATTTTCCATTTGCATACCAGTCCTGCCATGCAATGCTCTTCCTGAGAGGTACATGATCACATAAGAAGCTTTTAAAATTCTCTGTGAAATTGCATTTTTTAAGGTTATTTGGCTTGCAAACCTCAAAGGAGCAGAAATCTGAAAAGGCATTGATTTCCTACAGTCCTGGACCTTAAAAGAGAGTCCTAGTTTCTTATGAATATATACATTTCTCTATTTATACATTTTACAATCATTTATTAGCTATATGGCTTCTTAAACTGGATGGCTTTACAAGTACATGCATTAAAAATCAACATTTTTCAAGGTTAGCAACTTCTTCGTCCTGTTTTGCAATTTTTCCAGCTCTTTTTCATCTACTGAGACATTAAAAACAAAGCTCTGTAAGCTTGGTTTTAACACAAACCCAAACTGCTGCTGCAGGACAGCACACAGAAAAACATAACACTTTGGATAAGGAAGCTGAATACAAGACATTTATTTCTCCCTGCATGTCATTTCCCATCACTTGGGATTTCAAAACTGCCAAGCAGCTACAAAGCCAAGCATCAGAGCGCAGAACTTCCAGCCAGAATCAGTCTCCAGTTCCATTGGCTCAACTCCACTTGCCAAGGATGGATCCACGGGATTGGCCTCACCCCCCTTTAAAATTGCTTATGATTTACTGTGTCAGCTCCCAACGAGGCAGATGGGGGTAGTTCTGAGAACAAAAGGTTGGGATGAACAACTAAACCTCCCCCAAGGGCAGCAAACAACTCTATTTGAGCAAGCAATCCTGAGGTCAATTATTTATTACCTGCAGCATCTGGAACACGTGCTGTCGCTCAAGGTCAACACACAAACGGTGGACAGTCACACCCAAAGAAGAAAGAAACCTAAGCTTTTTAAATTTCCATACCCTGTTGCCTTTAGTTGCTCTCACACAATACCATAATACCAACTGAGTACCACCAGAGTGCAGCTGGAACTAATACAATGTCATTTCAGTAAAATAACCAAATCACTCACTTGAGTAACAGACAAAGAAAGGCCAACCTAAGAAGCACAAGCAAGGGGGAGACAAGATGCCTGCAGCTGAGACATGAAAGGCAAACACAGAACAGATGAAGGCCATCAAAGGACCCAAAGAGAGTGGTTTCAGGACAAAACTTCAAGATTTACGCAGTTGGCTATGTACACAAACATCTGCATTCCCCAGCTACTGCAACATTCTCACTTGGATTAGCTCCACAGTCAGTTAGCATTGCATCTTGATCACAATCAGACTATTTGGAATGCCATTTCAATAAAAAAATATAGCAGAGCAGCTGAAAATGTTCTCTCCTCTTCTGCTTATGTTGCCTGGAACATGTTGTGCCCTGTGTCATACTGATCCTTAGTTCTCTCAGCAACAATCCACTGTATTTCAGGGTGCCTACTGTTTTTTTTTTCCACAGTGTGACAATCTAAAGGCAGCATCCAGTTTTTTTACCTGACTCACTGATATCAAGCACCTTTCAATGGGCACAGCAGGGACACATGCTCAGGATACAGCTGGATTTCTAACCACCCTTTTGGACTATGAAACCACTGTAAAAACAGATATTTAAGACACAGATCTCTCCATACACATACCTGTAACAGGGACAGTTAAGGGACGGTTCTGTCTGGGTTAAAAAGAATTTTAGAGGGGCAGCAGATAACATTCTTAGCATTTAATATACACAATACACATAGATCCACATGTGCACTCTCTTCATTTAGCATTGATATTCCCATTCATAGTTCCAGCAATGATGATGCAAAGCAGCAATATATGAGATTAGATCCAATGATGTAATTCAAACTGGCAAAGCAGTACCCAGATGTAACCTGACCTCCATAAACCATTTTACCCTTTGTATTTAAAGGAGTCATCATCGTAAATCTTATCCCTCCTCCAATCCCAGTTATTATAGCTGCATGCAGAAGAGGGCTCTCTATTCCAGTGCTGATATTTTTTATCTGACAAACGTATTCCATTCTGGACTCCCTGCAGTGCTGTTTCCCTGGCTGCATTCCCAGAATCCCATGCTGCATCATCTGTACAGGTTTTTTTTTTTTCCTGCTTTACTCCTCCCAAGCATCATGCCTCTTTTATTGGCTCATGAATCTCAAATTCCTTTGGATGTGCCTCGTCACTATTAAATTTGAGGATTTACACACCGATTAACTGCAGAACAGGGTCTGTGTTTTTGTTACTGTGAAGCATTTGTGCTGTTACAAAACCCATCATTTTCTTCCAGGGGTATATAAAGTTGTTTGGGAGTGGTGGTGTGGGGGGGGGTGGTTGTTTTTTTTTTGTTTTACCAGAAATCCCTTTCTGGTTAGTAACACCGTCCTGTCACGCAGCCAAAACCTGCCGAGGCTGTGACAAATAGGGAGGTCACGGTCAAATTTAATAAGATCTCGCATTCCCTTGGAAATGCCACCAGGGAGCAGACAAAAGCAAGCGTTTGCTGAGCTCCTGGGGGAAAAAAACCAGAGCGTTTGCACGGAAGCCCTTGGTATGCAGATGGTGTCGCTGCCTTTGGAAACAGGCTTAGGTTGGAGAGCAACGGGAACGAGCTCCCGGGGCTGAGGGGACAGCGCGCCCCGCGGGAGCGCAGGAGCACAAGCTCCACGCGAGGGTGGCGCAGGGCTGGCTCTTTGTTCTCACGTCTGCTGCGTCCCAGGAACAGCGGGATAACCGCTCCGCTCATTCAGCAGAGGCAGAAGAGAGAGCGCTACTGATGGATGGTGAAAACCTAACAAAGAAAGCCCTGCGTGGGATGTATTCCCGGGAAGCGCCGGGCTGGGTGTCCGTGTGCCCCGACGGGGCGGGCGCGGGCCACCGGCGCCACCGGCTGGCTGCTGCGGGGTGCCCTGACGGCTCCTAAAACCCACAGCTTCTCCCTGTCGAACCCACAGCTTCTCCCTGTTATCTCCATTGCACTGGCTCGCGCGGTGTGGGAGGCAAGGCACAGTGTGTGCCCACCACAGCAGGTGAGTCGCGGCTGTGCTGCAGTGGGGCGACGGGGAACGCTCCGCTGGGAACCTCCCCCACGGCACGAGGCACAGACCGTCCTCCAGAATCTTTGTATGTACCTGTGCAGGGCTTCAGTCGACTCTCAGCAAGCTCAGAAATGGCTCCCGTTGTGATGGTCTTCTTCAGCCTCGAGACTCCAGGAGCTGCTGCCGCCCCGGGCTTTGTGAGCGTGTCCTCACTGCTCGCCCGCTTCAGCTGCAACACACACGGGGAGAAACCACATCAGGGCCTCGAATATCCCCACCAAGGAGTTCAAAATGCAGGGCTCCTTGGAGAAAAGGAACATTTCCATAGAGGAACCCCATGGGGAGATTGCTTTGATAACCGTACCACATAACTTTGGGTTTGCATTCTAGATTTTTGTGGAGTCGGTTAAGGCTGTTCATCAGTGAAGAGTGAAAATGGGAGTGTTCAAACAGGCAAATAATTGAAAGGCAAGGAGAAAACATTTTACAGGAGTAGTTTACTGGGCGGCTCTGGCTTCTCAGATCTCCCCCTGAACAGCATTCATCACATTTCCTCACTGGTTTACGTTCAGTCACTTCCTCAGGCCTGTGCAGAGAAGTGCCAGTTGTAGAGCCTGACACAATGTCAAAGCAGCAAGAAACTGGCCCTTAATCTATCTATCAAAAAAAAAATAATCCTAAAGGGATCTGCTGGTTCACAAAGTTTTGCCCCAAGAGTGACTTTAGATCCTCAGAAGACACTTCTGAGCTATTCCAACAAGCAGCTGCCAGTTCCTTCTGTGTTTGACAAACAGGAGTCACCAAACTTCATGGCACCATAAACTAGGTGATATGAGCAAAGGGCAGGCGGGAGACCAAGCTGAAATCTGAAAAATCAATTAGCTGAGAAGCTCAGGCTTATAATAAAATATCAAGATAAGATAGCAAGATCTAATGCAATTGCCAGTTAGAAATCCATTATCTCACACATGACAATTGCAGCTCTTTACCTCATTGTTTACTGAAAAGTCACGAGCAAAGATGGTTGATGATCTCATGGCAGGACCTAATACTAGCTGTTCTACTAAGGACTGAAAGACTCAGGAAGAGAGAAATGGAAAAGGCTGCTCACAAGAAATGAGTTTTTCTCATTTCCTTTCATTAAGGAAATAATTCACAGCAAAAAAAAAAAAAAAATCCATTGGTTTTCAGAGCAGATAAGCTGCAGAATTCTAAAGATTAATACTGATTACTTTCATAGGCTTGGAAGAAGCCTATTTGCTTTACAGGTTATTTGACAGTATTATTTAAAAAAAATATTAGCAGATATCACTATAACTTACCCAGCTTTATTGCACATGAAAATACAAGGGACCATTGGTGCTCTGTGGTCTTTTTTGGGAAGGGATTTCTGGTAATGCAAGTCTACTCTAAGTGCCTGCTCAAGGAACCCAACAAGCACCAGGAAGGGAAGATTCAAGGAGAAACACTAAAATTATGTTGCTTCAGCAAGCAGAAGTGGCAGTTTATCTCAGAACTTTGGTCAGCTGACTTCCCAGCCTCTAATTAATTTCGGGGAAAATACTTGAAGCATTTTAAGACCAAAGCTTTGGAGAGTCTCCCCAGAGCAGTACATTTTCCTATCCTTCTGAGTCTGTGGACCCCCAAACTGTTTCCACAAATGAAAACCCACTTCCTCTGAAGTTGTCCAGTGACACCCAAGGGGTCCCTGAACCACAGGCTGAAAACCACTGCTGGGGCTAAAAGGAAAGAGAGCACACAACAAGCACCGTCCCTGTTTAAGTGGTTCCTGCATGTGAAACGCTTCAGCAAAATGAAATCTCTCAACTCCAATTCTTTCCCCCTTTCATCTCTTCCTCTGACTCAGAGCCTGTGGTTTCCTGGACCCTGTGAGCACATAAGTTTCAATAGCTGAAGTGTTGATGTGCTCCAGGATACCAAACAGGGAACGTTTTGCCTTCTGGCAGAGGTTTTGTCAGCTCAGTCTTAGGAGGAGAATGGAACAACCTGACTCTCTGACCTTCAGAGCCTTCTGCAGTTTCTCTGAAGTAATTTCTTCAATGTGTCCTCTCCTCCAGCAGCAACTACGGTGCTTTTTCTATTCTCTTTCCTCAAGGAAACTGCTTTGATCTTGTATTTGCAGAGGAACAACAATCTGAAGGTATTAGCAGTCATTAGGAAGAAATTTCTCCACATTTAACACTAAATTGAACAAATTAATCATATCAGATATCCTGATTAGTCTCTTCAGTAGCATTCCTTCAGCCACACAGTGCACACTCCAGTGCTGGACATAACCTGCCTGGAGCTCTGGACTGAAATGATGAGTGCATTCAGGAGTCTACAGAGCAATTAAAATAAATTAATCCTTTGCTCAAGAAATTGTGACAATTAATGCAGTTTAAAGCTCCTTTTGATTAAAATGCTGTACCCTGTTACATACTGTTCACTAAACTTTACTATTGGAAACAGTTTTAAGCAGGAAGCCTGTGGTCTATTTTTGTTACTGCTGCTTTGGTCTGTATTGAGATGACCAGGCTATTTCTGTTTGCTGGCTGCAAAGGTAGAGATGCAGCAACATTTCAGGTGTATTACTCCATTTTCTTTAAAATAATACTTTAACAAAGTATATTTTAAAATATATTTGTACAGAAAGACGCGATTCATAAAAAAAACAATCTGTTCCCTTGCAAGTAAAAACTTTTGTTAATGTATTTTGCCTTCAAGGGAGAGGCACAGGTTTTTAGGAATTCTGGAAATTCATTAATAAATCTCTTTGAATTTCTTTACACGTGTAACCATCAGCTGAGCTGAGAATTTGCCATTTCTCTTCCTCTGTCTTCAAAGTGTAGGCAATTCCCTCACACAGAGTGTACAGATACAGCATCCTCCCCATCACATGCAAAACACTTCCAGAAATGTGCATTAGTCCAACACACAACATAATTGTCATCTTGATAAAGCAGCTGAGCCCACTCCAAGTCTCGGGGTGTGCTATTCCAGACTAAACCACAGCTTTAACCTGGAGCAGGGCTGGAATGCTTGCCCAGCCCCTGGGGGTCAGTACCTTGCTGAGCCGAGATTCAAAGGCAAGGGAGGTGGAGGACTTGGATGTCTTCATTCCTGTTGAGGTGGTGCAAAGAGATTTTCCCCTGTCAATCCCATGGCTCCCTTGCTTTGCCGTTACACTCCAAGGCCTGGCACTGCTCTTCATTTTCTTCCCAAATAACTCAGTCTACAGACCCTAAAACAAACAAACAAAAAAAGTTGGTATCTATATTAAAAAGATATATACATTCACACAAAAATGTAAGTTGTCTTTATGTTACCTGAAGGAGAGCAACGGAGATATCTGGCACCAGCTTGAAGGGCTGAAAAGGTTGTGCTAAACTTGATTCTCTGTCTTATACACACCAAAACTCAGCCTAGAGTGTCCTTCAGAGCAGGCTGCAGCCACTTCTGTTTTTCATACCGACTGATAACATGAAGCACCACAGAAGGAACACTGACTTTTGTTGTGGCTAAGTGAGAGACTTTTATCAGGCAGAGAACACCTGAGAATGCTGAAGCACAATGAAGGAGTGAGAACACTGAAGTCCACAGCAATTGAAAACAACCTTGGGATAAAGAGAAAATTCTTTCTTTTACTGTTATATCCTGTATTTTCAACTGAATTAATACTCACTATTTAAAAGTCACATGAGAAGCGAGTTTCCTCAGATGGAAAATATAAAATCTCTAACTTATCAGAGTCTTCTAGAGAAGCAGCAGATGATGTTGCCACAGTGATAAAAAAATGTTTCGCAATACTAAAATTTACAAAACACGGTAAAAAATAATCAACTTCCCTGCAAACAAAGATCCAGATCCACTATTCCTCAGAGATGTGCTTATGCAAGAGAGAAATCCTGCCAGGAATCAGCAAATAGACGCAATTTCCTTTTTTTGGATATAGCTGAACACATTTAATGTGCCAGCAGGAACAACCAGCCTGTTTCTCTCAGCAGGCTGACAGCTGCCAATTAAACAGCTCCCTCAACTCCTGGAGATCTAAAGCCATAAATTTTCAGCAGTCATTGCCCAATCCAAACCACGAGCAGAAGAAAAGAATTATATGGATATTTTTTTAAAGTCCCAGCAGCCTGCTGGGCTGGGAGTGGGAGGGAGGGGAGATTGCTTGATAACTCCTGCCCTCCTCCACTTCAGGATGAGCAACACTTTTCCTCATTTTCCAAAATAGACACAGGATGTAGCTGTGGATCAGTCTCATGTAGGCAGAGGCCAACCTGCTTCTTGGCTGTTAAACAGGTAACCAGGATATCTGCACAGCTCAGCCCAGTGCTCACAGGAGGAGTCCAGCTGGGCTGGTGGCAGCCTGGGCAGTGAACCCTTCAAACAGAGGGGCTGGAACAATTTATTCCTGGCTGAGTCAGTAGGAGGGCTTTGGTGGCGTTTTACATCTCATCATTTGCTTTGTACTTCGTTTCACATTCACAGATGAGAACACTCCGTGAACTCCCAGGACACAAACCCCCTGTCTGGGTGCGTTGGACAATGACAGCACCGTGCAGGTGCCACCATGGCCCATTCAGGGGGTGTTGGACAGTGACAGCACCGTGCAGGTGCCACCACGGCCCGTTCAGGGGGTGTTGGACGGTGACAGCACCGTGCAGGTGCCACCACAGCCCATTCAGGGGGTGTTGGACGGTGACAGCACCGTGCAGGTGCCACCATGGCCCATTCAGGGGGTGTTGGACAGTGACAGCACCGTGCAGGTGCCACCACGGCCCGTTCAGGGGGTGTTGGATGGTGACAGCACCGTGCAGGTGCCACCACGGCCTGTTCAGGGGGTGTTTGCTGCCCAGAGGCAGAAGGGGATGCCAAGTGCTCTGCTGCTGTTTGCCAGAGAACAAAGCCAGCAAGTGACATCCCCTCCACTTGTCCTTGGTGCCTCTCACAGGGGGGGCTGTCTCCTCTCTCCACAGCAATAACCTCTCAGCTCCTAAATAAAGAAATAAAGGACTTGGTAGTTATTGCTAAGTATAGTCATTACTCCATTAAAATTCTTAACACATCCAGTGTGGAGCCATCCCCTGATCTCATTAGAGTCTTTGCTGGTGATTATGCTGATCACTTGGCTGTTTTGAAGCCCTGGCAGATATGTAAACTGTACTACAATAGATAATAATGTTTAGCATTCCCACAGCTCACGAGCCACCCCAGCAAACTCTGGTGCTCTACAGTATTTAAAAACCTATCATTTAACAGGCTTTTTATCTTTTTAACTGCCTTTTAACACTCACTGCATTCACACGGGTGAGCAAGCAACTACACAAGCAAATTCTCTTCCTGATTAGATCTCCAAATTATGCAGATTTTGGGTTTTTTTTCAGATCCAGTGGTTGCTCCTACATTTTGCTTTGTTATACCCTCTGGATTTCCTCATAACTCTACCTCATATTTTCCTGCCTTAAGCTGTACAGATGCTTTCTTGATATCCCAAAGAATTTAATTTTGAGCCATCCATAACATCCATAAGTTGCAGCGGAGTGATCTGCTCATTAGACCATGTTAGAAGAAATAGGTACTTAAAAAAGCAACCCACAACTCAAGAAATCCAGCCAGTAGCCTGAGGCAAACTGGCTTTTTCATGTAAAAATACCTGAATTATGGGCCATGTGGATTTAATAATATTTTACTACACCGAGCAGATGAAACTAAAATTGAGAATACCTGGATTTATTGGTGTTTATTATTAGTTTTCTGCGTATTTCTGTGAGAACTGGCATTTGTAAAAGATGGAGGTGAGACCTCTCAGGTATTTGGCTAAGCTGAATTTGCCTTGTAGATAAAAGATTTCCAAGACTTTCCACAAGCCTTATACGTACTTCAAAGAATAAAGCCAGGCTGCACACATCCTAAGCTGCTTTCCTTCCTAAGTAGGTGACACATTTTTGAGTTATTAGAAGTACTGCTTCAGGAGTAGTACTAAATAAAACTACTTCAAAAAAAAAAAAAGGGGGGGGGGGAAGTCCTGCTGCTCTTTGATGAGAGCAGGAAACTCATTCTCAGAGTCAACATCAGCTTTCCCTCTCCTCCAATTTATTGCCTTAGAGTAAAACAAACAAAACAAAAAAAGCTCCATGGAAGTTGTGAGCAGTTGGCACAATGGGAAACCCAGAAGTTCAGCATTATAAAAAGGCAGGCAAGTAACAAGGAACTGGCAACCAAAATACAGGTTAGATACCCCAAATGGCTCCAGCCACTCAGCAACCGGGAAACCCAACGTTAGCAAAGGGCTTTCTGTAATCCTGGTGCAGAAACAGCACACACAGGGACAGCTTATAGCAGATTATATTTAAAAACATCAGACACAGCTCTTATCTGCTTGTCTTGGAAGTAACTCTACTGTATTTTAACTAAATATCAGCATTTCCTTCCCTAAGGACTGTAGAGGGATTATGACTTATCTCCAGCCTACCCAGAGAGAAACTTGAAAGAGAAGCATCTTTCCCCAAGGGACACAACCAAGCTGCCTCTGCAAATACAGTGACAAAAGTCACCGGTTTTACACCCATTCTGTCACAAGAGGTTTCAGATGAGACACCTTTCTGTCCCCTCTCACGGAAAAGGACTCGCTCCAAGCAACACCTGGAGCTCTATGGTTTTATTTTTCATTTCTTCACATTCCACAGGGAGTTTTCCTTAGGAAGCAAACAGACCCTGAATCTCAGGATGGTGGTATTCCTTCTCCAGCATCAGCCACAGCAGGTCACAATCACTACCTGGCCACAATTAAATCCCTGCAGCATTCCCCACCTGGAGCTGTGCTCTGAAAACACAAGGGAGCAACTCCATGCTGGAATAAATGATGGCTCAAGGCAACGTGTTGCTTCAGAGCAGCAAAATCAGTCCTGCTGCCACTCACTTCCAAACTGCAGACTTTTTTTGTTTGTTTGTTTTAAATCTTTTTCACTCAAAAGTGGTGTCTGGACACCCCTCTCCTCTGAAACAGGTGCTGCAAATGAGATAAATCAGAGGGTTTACCAAAATGTAAAGCTGGTCCTGACAGAGCTTTTTCTCTCAGTAATCCTCTGAATTCCCTGCAGGCATCAGTGTTTAAAAATTCAGGCCATGCTATGCAGTTCATCTTTCTTACTGGTGTTTTTAAAGGATGTTTGGAATATTTTAAATGTGGACTTATTTTGGCAGTTGGCAGAAGTTTTACAGTCCATTTTACTTGAAATTTTACTGTTATATTAAAGACTGGGAAACTAGACACTTCTTTATTAATCAGTCTACATGCATTTATTAATAAAAGTTTTTGGAACCCGTCTAGAATAATCCCCATTTTATGGCTAGAAAAACTGGATTAAGACTTTATCCTAACTCACAGGCAGGCAGCATCAGCAGAAACAACACCAGGTCTCTGGGATCTTTAGGCTTGGCTCTCCATCAAAGGAAGAATTCACCAGTTCTCTAGAACAAACTTACAGGATACACATTCTGCTGACTATTAAAGGCTATTTTATTCTGAATAACTAAAAGGAACAGATAGGTTGATGATGAGCAATATTATTTCACAGTCAAGAAACCAAGGAGTTGCACTATTAAGTAAATAAAAATCATCAGCATATCTGCAGAAATTAAATTATGTAGGAAAAGCCCTTTTGAGGGGCTAGAGGTGGAAATTATCTGTACCCCAGGTCCTTCATGCAGTTCAGGTTTGGTGCCCATGTCTGTGTGCAACAACAGAACAGCCAAATTAAAGCAGAGTCCCACAAGCTGCTTGGGGACAGCGAATGAAATAAAGAAGTATGAAAAGCCATTACTAAATCTGGAGAGCAATGTGCCAGATGGCAGGTTCACAGAGAGCTGGGAATGCCCAGCACTTGTGAAGAACGAGGCCAGGAGTACCAGCCTTGCAGCGAAGACCCTCAAAGGACCAGAGTCTGACTTTGGTGGGTTGAACCCCACAGTTCCCTGTGCCACTTCCCTGTAATTCGGTTACTTTTCTTTACAGCAAAAGGTCAGACTCCTCCAGAATCTTTATTACACTTTCTTGTGAAATCAAAGCATGTTTGGTTTTTTTTTAATGTAAAATCTGCATCCTGCTTATATTATTTCCCTTCTAATCAACTTCTGCTATTTTCAGACAAACTATCAACTGGAACATAGAAATATCTAACAAGTTCAGTAAACTGTAAAGCATTTTCTGGTGGCACGTAGGAAGCTCTATGGCAGGATAGACAGCTGGGCTAAAATAGAATTCTTTTCTGCCTTTCACATCAATTAACTTTAAACAACAATTTTT
The DNA here is from genome assembly GCA_036023395.1 of Myiotriccus ornatus. Classification (NCBI taxonomy): domain Eukaryota; kingdom Metazoa; phylum Chordata; class Aves; order Passeriformes; family Tyrannidae; genus Myiotriccus; species Myiotriccus ornatus. The sequence continues at coordinate 3,897,914 of JAYRBT010000051.1, forward strand.
AGGCCTGACAGATGCTTCCATATGACTCATCTTGATTTCTTCACTGATATTAGGAATCAAGGCAGGGGAGCTGATAGTCCAAATAAAGTCATTGGTAACTCGCAGATAGATGGCAGGGATAAAAATCCAGTTGGAAATAACATCAGGCTAGCAAAAACAAACTGTTTAATCTTGTGGTCACCTTCAGCAGCTTTCCTCACACATCTGCTCCTTTCTCCCCAGTGTAAAATATTTCTGTAACTATCCACCCTCTCTTTTCTCTAATTTCTGTTATCTCGCTTTTAGAGTCTTTGAGGCTCTCAGTACAACCTTCCTCCATTGCTCCTCCAAGCACTGGCTGGATCTTTGCTGGTACAAAGCTTAGCAGTCATTAGAATTAAATTAAAAAACCCACAAAAAGCCCCAAACAAACAAGCCAGACCACCTTCCTCCACCCAAACACAACCCAAAAACAGAGAAAAAAACCAAACCATTTCCCAAAACCTCATCTCTGAGGCTTCTCTTGCTTTTGCTGCCCAAAGGAAGGGAATCAATCACAAACCTGACCCCGAACACTGAGCAGTTTCCTCAGGTTCTGCCTCAGCAAACCTGCTTTCCAATCTCATTTGCAGCTAATTTTCATGTTTTGCTGGTGGAATACCAGGAGACAAGACATCACTGGGAAATTTTCATGTCCAGACAGCAGGGCAGATTCTGCTGGTTTCATGCATGCCTCAAGCAAAGGTGGGTTTAGAGTGGTTATTATTATTTTTTAACTTTTAAAAATAAAAAATAATAATAAAAAAAAAAGGTGCTACAATAATACAGCAAGGCAGCTGCAGAATCCACGTGATTTTGCAAGGAGTGAAAAATGTTGATAAATTTTAGATACACAACAACTACACGGAAATTAAGACACGTTACATGCCCAAGGTCACCCATCTAGTCGTTGGGAAAATACCAGTCCCAGGATTTGACCATCAGTGGCTCTAATACAGCTACAGAGTCCTACCTTCAAAACCTTCACCGTGCTAAGGCTGCCTGAAGGTTGCATCCCCATATGAAAATTACTCTTTTGGGTTGCAGGTTGCTTTGCCTTTTTGCTTTAATTGTGCTTCTGTAGAACTCTTAAACCTCAAAGAGCATTTGAAATGTGGCACCTGATGAGAATTGTCTTTGCAGGGCACATGGCTCTGCCTCTACTGTACACCGAACTCCTGCAGAGCCAGTTCCTTTCCTTGCCCCCATGGTACCAGATGGAAACACAGAGATCATGGAAACCCCCTTGGAAGCTCCCAAAGACAAAGTCACTTTATCTGTGGTCAGGTTGGTAAGAGACCAGCTCCCATCTTGTGTTAAGGCTTTTCTTGCTTATTTTTCAGTGTGTTTTCGATAAATCTCTACAACTGGTATTTATTAAGTGGTATACAAATGGACTGGAAGGTTACAAGGGTGTCTAAACCCCACCAGAGATGGCCAAGGTGAGGACAGTCCCAGCTGGCCACACGTGACAGGTTTCCAGTCCATCTGCCAGAGGCCAGGTCAACAACTGCCAAACTCCCTGTCTCAACCCTGCTCAAAATAAAATCCTCTTCCCACAGCAACCAGTAGAGTCATTGATGGATTTTCCAGGCATGGAGAGCAGTGCAAAAACCTCCTGCCTGCCCTCCTCCACAGAAGTTCTCCCTGGGGTTTTGGATTTGTCAGCCTTTCACTCAGAGTTAGGTCACATGAGAAAAATGCAGAAATTACAACAAAATCCCCATGTGTGCAAAGGGACAAAGAATGGATTTAGCTGCCTTTCTCTTGCCTTTGTCCCACACTACTGGCCATTTGAAAGGCAGGAAAATACAGATCTCTTTGCTACTTCTCTGAAACTGTCCTCCAACCCAGTGACCAAAGCTCGAAACACAAGCCAAAGCTGCACTTGGAGATGTCTGGGAACATGTTCTTCCTGTAGCTTAAATTACAGTGTTTGAATGTGGATTCTCAATCTGCTCCTCCTCCTCCTTCCTCACACTGATTATCTAACCACTCACCACCACACAGCTCCGAAGAGAAGCTGTGCTACCACCTCCTAATGACCCCTGATCTTATAAACATGAGGATAATGAGACAAAAATCCCAAGCTATCTGTAATTTTCTACAAATTAGCAACGGTGTGGCAATTCTGAATCACGTTCATCACATTCCTGACGGATGCACACAAGGAAAAACACAACTGGAAGGGTTGGGTGGCAACAGGCATTTGCAGGAAGACAGGCAAGGGCAGCACATTCTCCTACTGGGAAAGGGCACATGGAAGCATCTGGTGGTGGAAGGAATACACAGGGGTTCTGCAAGGAATTCCCAATTTTATCAAGTCACATCAAAACTATATCCAGGAAGTGATTCCACACCAGAGAATCTGGAAAATGCATTTTTTAAGTTGTAGTTCCCTCAGTACTTCGCTGTATGGCAGGCAGGGAAAATGTATCAGTTTACACAGTGCTAAAATCCATCCTTTGGAGACTGAAATCAAAGGAAAGATTCAGGAAGGCTAAAAATGATGCATTGATTCCAAAAGCCCTTTTTGAAGTTACAACCATGTTGTGTTACAAAGAATTAGGTCACTCAGGGCTTTCCCCAACACGACTCTGTCCCGAATAGATGGGTTTCATTTATGTGGAGTATGTTGCAGGTTGAGAACAAAACATTTTAGAACCATTTCAAGGCAGCTATTGCTCACTAATCCAGTTTCTTTGAACTACTGTCCCAGTGAACACAGCACAAAGCAAGTGACACATATGGTCACTTCATGTTTTGCCAAGCCACAAGCAGGAAGAAAAGAAGGCTGCGTTTCAGATAGAGCAAGAGCTACATAATTGCTGAAGAAATTAAGAATAATTACAAGTGGTTTGCCTAATAATTACCTGTCATTACATTTTTTTTTTCGGTAGCATAGAGGGTAAATCCATCTACAAGAAAGGGAATGATCATGGATTTTTGGAAGGGCAGAGGGTGCATGGTTATCCTGACTGGTACCTGCACAGACTGGCACCCTCCCTGTCCCCTCAAAGCACACAGGGATGATATTGCAGGCAACGTGTTCTCTTGGAATTCCACCTGATTCTACCCTCAGCTCCAGCACAAGGTTGCTGAACCCCCTCAGCCATGTAAACCTTCCTGTGCCTTAGTTTTTCCATTTGTAAAAATGGGATAATTGTTCACTAAATAGAATATTTGTGAAGGTATATTCACTCATTTGCCTTGGGAAGGAACCCCACAGAAAAAGAAGCAAAAAATGAGATAAATCAACATCTGTTCCACAGCAGCAAATGAGCAGCCTCACAGATTGCCACATGCTGGGATGTTTCCCTGGCTCCTGCTTTCCATCCATCACAATGCAGAGAAATAATTGAGATCCAGAAGCTATCCCTTGAGGAGATATTTATCTTCCATTAAAAGTGCAGAACAGCTCATCTGAAGTTAACAAACTGGGGTTTTCTGAGTGTTTATGTGAGCGACAGTGTGAACTCCCAACAGCAAGGGCTCTCTGCAGAGATGAGGACACAACCCCAGAGCTGCAGGAGAAACCAGAGGACTTCTGCTTCTTAAAAATATTCACAACGAGCAGGAACAGAACAGATGGAAGAAACAGCACCAGCAGTTTACAACTGTGACTCTGGTGGCCACTGGTGGACTGAATGACCCACCTTGGTGGGCTACATAATGCAGTGAAATGGGTTTAAACTGAGCAAGGAAGGGAAGGGGAAGCACACACATGTGTGCATGTTGGGATGGGGTATTCGTGTGTTAGTCACCTGTCAAACTGTGCAAACAACACCATTTCAGCAAATCAAATATCCTCTCTCCTCCTGAGCTGACAGGGGCAGAGAACACTTTCTAATTTAGAAAGAGAATCATCCAAAACAGAAAGGATTATTAGGGCACATGTAGAATTTAGACTGTCTGCAAGAGAAAGGGGTAGAGAATCCCTGTTTTCAAACCAGTTCTACCAGTCATCCTTTACTGCTACACATACAGGGCTTAATTAACATCTCTACAACTTTGCCATATTACCTGCTATATAAATGCTGTTATTATTACAATTGTTATTATGATCAAGCTTCAGTCCACAGCACAATTTGAAGGACAACTGTTAAACTGCTGTAATTAAAGGGTCCTGCTGAGAGCCCGAGCAGCTCTTCATTGTGGTGCTGTGAGAGGGTACCTGTGCTCCCCAGTGCTTCCCTGATCCCCTGCAGAGGCTCGAGCTGCCAAACACATCCACTTGGCAGCTTGTTCCCGTCTGCCCTTTCCTGACTGGACTGTGTGCACATGCAACACCACAGGAGTGTCTGCTCGTGCTGCTGCTTCACTTCACTGCCTGAGAACGACCGTAAATTGCCAGAGGAGAAAGCAGAAACAGGCACAGAAACGGCTTCAACCCTTCTGTCACTAAATCTGTGCGGCTGAGCAGAAGTGAAATACAGTAGCCACCTCTCATGGAGGGATTCCTTCTTGTGGTTGTAATGGCTTTCAGCCCTCCCCCCCACATCTCATTTTCTGCTAACACTGATTGAATCAAAAAATGTACAGTGTAAACAATCTAATTTTAGAGTGAGATACTACGAAAAAAGTGTTGTTGAGCAAAGCAGGTCCTTTCACTCCAAGAACACATCACTGACCCAAGAGTTCCTTCTAGAGATAATACAGTTCCCACCTTAAAATAATAATAAAAAAAAATTAAAATACTTACAGTAAAAGCTTGTCCTCTTTTCTGCATTAAAAAGAAAACTCTCTCCCACTAGCTTCTGACAGCATGTGCAAGCCAGACTGAAAATTCAGAGCTTGAGTGCTTCCCTGAGAGGAAAACCACATTGCAGTGAGACACAGAGAGCTGCTTGAGAAATGATTCACATACGGAAGCAGGCTGGCTGCACCGGCACTCAGCACACACACACACACATATGCACACTTGCTTACTCAGGGGAATGACAAATATTACATTTTCATCAAAGCAAGGAGGGTTTATGCAAGAAAGTAATTTGTATTCTCCGTACAAAGCACTGAGATGCTTCAATCCTTAGGGCAGGTGAAGAGTTTCTTTCGGGATCCCGTCAGCCCAGCGGCAGAGCTGGACACTGGGCAGAGCACAAACCCTGGCTGGGCTGATTGATCCAATCCAGCAGAAACATGCAGCACAGAGCCAGGGAGGAAGGGCAAGGAGGTGGCACAGAGAGAAGGCATTTTTCAGAGGAAAACACAGAAGCAGCTTCCAGAAGCTTTGATATTCCACAGTAATAATAATCTCTCCCCCACAGTGCCAGCAATCACAGCCAGGACACCTTGTGACATTTCCCTTGTCTCCATCATGGCTCAAAGAACTGGAGAAGTGTGTCTGTGTGTGTGTGCAGGGAAGGAAGATACATTAAGACAGAAGCTTTTACACAAGTAACTAGAATGAGTCCTGAGTGACCTCTCTTAGCTGTCCAAAAAGGGTCAACCTCTTCTTTATTTGGAACAGAGCAAATAAGGGACAGGAGTGAACAATGCTCAAGAACATCCCTCTTTCTTAAGCTTTCTGAAGAGAATCTAGTGTTTGAAAACAGGAAGAAAAAGGCCAGAGATCTTAAGAGAGTCAAAGAAGGCAAAGATAGCATCAAGTTGAAGGAGACAGAGAGGATGCAAAGACAAATCAAATCCAAATTTCAAGGACAGAAACCTAAGGTGTTTAGAACTGGGCCCTTTGTCTAACTCTGCCCAGAGAGGGGCTGGTCACTCTCTGGTGTCTCTGACCCAAGACATCCACAGACTGTGACTACAGATCAGGAATTCTGTCCTGAACTGGAGAGAGGAATCTCTCCCAGCAGCACAAACCTAGTATATAAACCATATTGATGCTACAGTAGTAACCTCTGGTAGAGAAACAGGGAAGATTTACAGCATTAAAAAAGTGCTGCTGGATCTGAAGAGTCCAACCTTACCTCATCCCCTGGAGCTCCTTATTCCAGGTGCCAAAGGGGCCTGAAGGGAGCTAATGTTATGCCAAGAGTAAATTTACGTTTCAGTTCAGCACTGGCACTACTGTTATCCCAGAGTAACCAAACCTTAAGACTGAGGCCAAGCCAAATCCCCTCTGAAGATTATGGATTTGGGATCCAGCTTTCTGATTTAGGAGTGAGGAACTCCTGCCTCCAGATCCCAAAACACCAGAACAAGAAACAGAGCACACGATGATTTATTTACCATGTGATAATGCTCTGCCTTTGGCAGGTCTCAAGCAAACATTACTAGTTGTCAGTCCCTGAACATTCAACCAGGTGCTATTCCAAGTTTGCCAGCATCCAAAGTACCAATCCTTCTATCCAGCCTACTTTAGCAGTTGCCTCAATACCCCAGGAGAGACTGTACAACTTACCCAGTCCATATTTTTACACATTTAACGTTTAGAGTTTCTGAGATTATTCACAGCTCAGATAAGGAGGAAGTTCTTGTAGATACTTGATCTGCATGCCCTGCGTTTCTCCTCCCCGAGGAAGTGACCCGACATTCCCTAACACATGCATAGGCAATGAGGTCACTTAGGTGGTGCAGGGACTGCAAGTCACTCCCTCCGCTGGGATCGTGGACCACCTTCCAAACTGAACCGATGCAGCTGGAAAACTCTGGCTCGGGGGCAAACCACTGCAGGTGCCTGGACACAGAACTCACAGACAGGAGGGACATCACTTGCAGAAACCTCGCTGAAAAGCTGCTTTGTCTGAGGAAAAAAAGAACACTTTTTGGACAGCACGGTGCCTCTGCCACTGCTGGTGAGCTGGGATGGGCTCAGAGGGACAGCAGCTCCACAGGGTTCACTGTCCTTCAGCCAAGAGAAATAAACTGAAAGGAGGGGAGCAGGGAGGGAGGATGAGCCGCTGGATTTCACTCTCAAATATGTTTTTGCTAGATTTGACGAATATAACTTGACCCAAATCTAAAAATGAAATGCTTGGGCATAAGGAGACAGTCACAGCATTTACATGCCTCAGCTTGGGTAGACAGCCTGGAATAGTGGTGGAGAATTTCCCCAAACCCAAGAAGACCAGACAGTATATTTGTTTATTTAGAGGTTTTCTGGTAGCACTTATGGCTATAATTATCTGATCTCTTTACTTACACCGAAGATTTATGCAGCACAAAACCATCTGAATTGAAAAACTGCCTTTCTGTTTAATGAACAAACAGCCCAGAAAACAAACAGCTCAAATGAGTTGCCAGGCTCATCAAGAAAGCCTGTGGCTTGTCCAGGGCCTGAACCATAATTACTTTCACACAGCCAGGGTGAGAAAACAATTTCAAGGAGCAACATAAACTTTTTTTTAAAGTATCTGCCAGGTTCTCACCCAGCTGGTGAATTCGGCTGACAGACAAAGTAACAGTGAACATATTGCTTGCATTCTGCCAAATCCACTTGCTCCCACAGTTCTGCAACAAGGTATGGGAGAAGAAGGTCAAGCCTCATTAATTAGTACACCTCTAAAATACTGCATTTGAGGAATTTAAAGGCTTTGTGTTGCAAACTGCATTACCTGTGCCATTTCACCAGGACAAATATGGATGAGACAACTTGATGCAATGGGCAAAGGGCAGAATTTTGAGTGGCCCAGCTCATTTGAGAAGCAAATGCACAGAGTGTGGAAAAAAGGCCTGCACAAGGAACAAGATTTAAAATGTCTTTGCATTTAGAGACATTTATGCCATATTTAACTGCTTTTGTGCATGAAACAATCTTTAATTACAAAGCACAGAAATTCCATAAACAAGGCCATTATGTCAATAACAATGCCTTTCTAAAGCAAGTCTCTAATTCAGTTATAAGGTTGGAACGCTGCTGTCTGGAGTTATAAACCCAAAAGTAATTACAAAGGAAAGTCTGCATCAGCCAGTGGGTATTAGTGGAGTCAGGCCATGGCTTTGGGACAGCATTTACTCTCTGCTTTCCTCCTTTTTGGACACAACTGATACAAACTTCTCTGTTTTCTCAGTTGCAGGGCAGATGTCGGGAAGTTGATGCCGTTAGTGGACATTTGCAGGATGAATCACGGGGCACCACTTTCCATCTGGACAAAAACAACTGCTGTTCAGTCAACAAGATGATGCTGATCAAGTGGGTGGGTGCAACGAGTGAACTCCTGCAAGTGCTGCCAAAAAGGCTCCACCAGCACAAGAAATCTGTGTGTGCTGACTCGGAGAACTTGGATTTATTTTTATTTCCCTGTTCTTAAGAGACTTCTCACAGTCTCATGTTCCCACTCCTACACCTGAGGGGCTCAGCCTGGCCACCAGCTTTGACCTGCCACTAGAGAAAATATTTGTTGTTGGAAAAGACTAGATTAAATAAACTGGGGGGGGGGGGAAGGCAGATATGTTTTATGGAACGTGAAGTG
>JAYRBT010000051.1:3906406-3918514 GCA_036023395.1 Myiotriccus ornatus
GGGGGGCGCAAGGAACGTGAAGTGCTATAGGAGACAAGAAAAACAGCTTCTTCTGGTGCCTATTGCCAAAATTTCAGAAGACCAGACAACAACTTTAAAATTTCCAAGGGAACAGCCACTAAGTGAGTCAGAAATAGAATTAGGAAACTGCCTGTTTCAAAAGTAAGAGTCTGCAAGATGTGCCAGCATTTTTCAGTATTTGTCATTTCTGAGAACACTGAAGAGTTAACACACATCTATCTACAAAAAAAAAAAAAAAAAAGCCAACCCACAGAAAAAGGCAAAATGAGAAAGGAAATCTATGGAGTGAAGGAATACTCATCGTACCCCCTATATTTAAAATAAAAGTCTCTGATCACTTTTGCACACATTCATCTAAAGGCTTATTTTTCTCTGCAATTTTCAAGTGTCTGCACTTCCTTAGGCATCAGATACAGCAACAAACCAAGGACAGTTTCACTGCAGTCACCCTGCTATTCAAAATCAGTCTGGATAAATCTACACATGCAACAAAGGCAATACTCAGTGCTCTTCCTTGAAAAAGTAAAAATTTATGTGTCCTTTTTTATTTAACTGAATTTTTTTTTTTATTTCAACGACTAAATGTGAGACTTAAAGGGGGTATCTTTATATTTTATTATTCCTCACTGTTAGTTTTCTGATATATAGGTTATAACGAGGCATTCATTAACAATTCCTAGAGAATTACCATATTCAAGTAGCACAGCAAGTTCTTACTACCTACACAGGCAAACCACTTGCACAGCCCTCCTTGTTCCCTTTACTTCTTGTCCCAGAAGGATCACATGCTGGAAAACCTTGCACTTCATCACCTAACGGGGAGGGAATTCCAACAGGTATCCATTAGAAACCCTAAGGAGCCCCGAGCAGAAAAGCATCTCATCCAGTTTTTGCTGATCACTGACAATGCAGAGCTGCACAGGGAAGTTAAAGCCTGCAGAGGATGTGAGCTGGAGGCTGCCTTCGAATGAGCAGCCCCAACGGGACGGCGGAGGAACGTCCCACCGCTTTGAACTTTCTGGTAGGTTTGGAGGTGATGCAAATAAAGGACCTGAGGTATCAGCTCTGCTTCCAAAGGGCTCTCCCTGGAAGTGCCTGAATGGAAGCAGAGCTGCAGGGTCTGCCCAGGGGCACAGGGAGCACCACGGGGAGCGCAGCAGCAACAAAACTGGGACGAACTCGCACGGGGAGCTGACAAAGCACAAGGAGTTCAAGTCCCAGGAGGTGAACAAGCCCCCTAATGTAGATCAGGATTTCAGAAAAAAGGCTGTTGGTGAGGTTTGATTCCCCACACAGCAGTGACTTAGAGCTGCCATCTCGTTCTTCCTCTCTGCGTCTTTTACAGCTACTCGAACACAATCAGTTGATCGCTGCAGTAGCTTAATAACTCATCTATTTTACAGGCCAAGAAATGAAGGCATCCATGGATTTTAATTCCCATATAATAAGTCAGCACTTTTGAAAAAGTCACGCACATTGTTATACAGAGGCACCCAGAAAACTCAGCAAAAGAGTTTGGCTTTGATGATGTAATCAAATCCAGAAAAAAGGGAGAACCTAAATTAATGTTCAGCAATTCCTTCCTTCTAGACAGCTTGTATGAACAAACATGTTTGCTGCTGCTGCTTGAACTTTTAAATCAGCTTAGCAGACTTGAGAAATTTAAAGCTGAAGCTGGAAGTACCCAAACACTGAGATCCTCCCAGCATTAACCACAATGCTACAGAAGAACCATTAAGAAACAAGTAGTGGTATAATGCAAGCAAATTCCCTTCTGAGGCCCAAGTTCTGCTTTCAACACTTCTTATGAAATGATTTCCTTGGATTTCTTGGTTAGTAACCACAACCACTTTGGATTTTAAACCCTCAGTCCAAATTTGGCATGGAATTAACCTGATAACTGAAATCAACTGCAAGCATCTTTAAGCTCAGCAAAAAAAGAGATCTCACTATGTGGCTCACGAGGCAACTGAGGACAAATATCAACCCTTTTATCAGCATGACCTCACCCTGCAGCAGAGCTGGGACATCAAAGGTGCACTGGCTCTGCCCTGTCAGTTGTCCCCACACAGAGAAGAGAAAGCAGATGCAAATTGCTCCTGTCCTCCAGGTCCCATTTCCCTGTGCAGAACAGCCCGTTACAGGAATGGGACCCTCCCTCACCAAAAAGGCAGGAGGCCTAAATGCCAAAAGCAGGAGGCACAGCAAGTGGGAGAGCAGCAGGAATAGGTGCTCAGCTCTCCATGTTTCTATAAAAGCAAGTGATAATTTTACATCTCCGGCAGATATTCAAGTAGGGGAGTAATGAAGCAAGAGAACAGATTGCATGAAAAGGAAGAAGTGCCCTATGGAGTTTGTGACCTGTTTACCATAAGTAAATAAATAAATGAAAGCAAAACAACCCCCTGGAGAGACACAGTTTGCATGAGGGACATCAGTGAACCTGTGGTGTGGAAGCCGATGGAAACAACCGTCATGACAGAGCAGAGGAGGATTGACTGGCCACACAACAGGAACTTGGGAAAGAAAGCAGATGTGAGAGAAGGAAAGAGGAAGATCTGGAAATCTAGGACAGCAGGAAAGTCACTGCATTATCCAACCAACACCACTGGCCTGAAGGCCTAGAGAGAGAAGCAGCAGTTTGGCAGTGCAGAGAAATGAGAACACACAAACCAGCTCAATTTTTTTCTACTCCACACTGAATCACTCAGCAGCTCTGCCTGATACTGTGGCAAATGGAATATCACGATTTTGGATCCTTCATTAGGATTAATTACTTCACTTGTTGACAGTGTCAAAAGAAAAGCCCTGGGAGAGACATTTTTCTATTCCTGCAGGAGCTCTTACACTGTCCAGGGAAAGTTTGGGCTGTCCCAGTCTGTGCAACTCTCCTCTGTTCTCTGATCTGAGGACAGACTTCAACTTCAGTCTTACCCCTTTCAGTGCCACTAACATCCACTGTTATTAAAAATCAGAAATGTTTTTTTTTTTCCCCCCACTCTTTGATCTCATTCAAACCGTGAAAACAACAGCCTAAGCATTTTGCCCTGTTATATCTCGGGGAGCTGGAAACCTTCTACCAGCAAGAAACTCTCCCAGCAGTTACCATGGTGACACTGGTAATAGATATTTAAAGGCAGCTCACTCATAATCACATCTATTAGATATCAGGAGGCTTTAGCAAGAGAGGCACAAAACAAGCTTGAAACCAGGGAACCAAAGAGGCTTGGTGATGGTATAAGTGGACAAGAAATTCATGGAGAGGGATGTGCTTACACCATCATTTAGCTGAACACAAAGGGCTCCTGGTCAAACCTGAAATGGCACCGAAGCCCTGCAGAATAAACTGGTTTTAGCCAATCTTTTAAAAATTGGTCGTGAAAGCCTCCTTTTCAATAGTGGCAGCTCTATAAATCCTTTCAGAGTGGTCCTTGCCAGAAATACAATAAAAAGCTGTGCTACAGCTCACCCCCCATCAGAACCAGGCTGCTGGAAACCCCCTGGCCTGCCAAGGTCACCTGGAAGGGGTTTCCTCCAGCAGACCAACCAGGCTGGCTGCGGATAATGCTGCTCTCTGTGCCCACCCCCACGTCCTGACACCGTGAGCCCCAAAACACGGCCCCAAACTCGGCTCCAAAGGGACCCTGCCTCCCACCTGGAGGGTTCAGTAGCCCAAGGAACAGGGCCATACTCCTTTTTAGATACTATTATTATTGAGACAACATCAGGAACTTGAGTCTGGACAAAGCTCACCAAGTTGAAGAGGTGTGCTTGGTTATGTAAGAGTTAAATAACTTATTCCTGCAGGTTCTAGTTCTGTAGTTCCAGCCCAATGGAATGCAACGAAGGGAATCTGCAGATTCAGATCTCCAGATATGAAGCCACCTCAAGTTGGCTGAGCCTGTGTAACAGTCATCAAATTGAGATTTCCTTTCTCCTTTTTTTTTTGCTGCCTATTTCCATGACAACTTTCCTGCAGTATCAACTTCTTTATAATGGAAAGGTCTCTCAAAGAGAATTTAGGCTTCTATAGCAACAGCTTCAATCCCTGGGAGATGATGATGCCTGAAACTTTACACAGAGCTTTTTTTGGATCACGCAAATGCATTTCAAATTAGGTGAAAACAAAAGTCGTGTGTGATATTAGGGAAGATGGGAAGAGGAGAAGGAGTAACTTGCTGAAGCAGAACCAACCCAAAGAAACCACCTCACTTTCAAAAAGGGACAAACACTTTGAGACCTCAGACGTTAAAAGAGAGCAGACAGGATCAAACACTCATCTTGAAAAGCCACATCCTGTTCCTCCTCTCCGAGCTACAGAACACAGTCACAAGGAACCAGTCTGCTGATCTGAAAAGGAGATTTTATTGAAAGATCTCTCTCTGCAGACTATTTTATATTGACCTAAAGAAAAAAAATTTTAAAATTTTTTTTTTAAAAAAATCAGTGAGTCAGGATGCCTTTTGAGTTCTAACTCCCATTAACTGCCATTTAGCTGCAATCTAACCTTTTTTTCAGTACTTTAGCTGTTTGCCATGGTAGTGACAGTATTCTCCAACACTGAAAGCCTTGCTGCCTCAGAAGAAAAAAACAACTGCACTCTCAAACAAATAAATCGGTTAAACTCCAGAGCAAAGGGAAGTACAGAAGCTAAACCAGCTTTCCTTCACTGAATTTAATGTATTTCACAAAACACTTCACTCCTCCAATGTGTTTTAAAATCTAAAATCTCTTAAAAGATAAAATACTCCATTCACAAGCTGGAGGAGAAGTAGGAAAGGATCAGATTTAATGTATAGGATGGAAATGAAGCCCAGCAGGCCCCCATCACCCTTCCTTTTGTAACCACTGGAAACCTCTTTGCCACCCAGCAAGTGAGGTTGGCAGTGCGATCACCTGAAAAACAGCCACACTTTCTTCTGCTTGTGGTGATCGAAAGCTTTTCCTTTTTTCCTTAAAATATCCATTCATTTGCCTCCTTTTCCTCTCATTCCCCTACACCATCACAGTTCTGGTAAGGGGAAAAAGGAGCCCACAGGTAGGAAGGAATGGAAGAGACTGGATCTGATCTAACTCTTGTGGACTTCCACCTTCACCCACTTGCTGCCCACTTCAGAAGAGACTCTGGAACTGGCAGCTTGACAAAATAAAGTGGAGTACTGTAAAAACTTACTTTAAATTTTTAATAGCAATGCCAAAAATGACAGCTAGAGCCTGTTCAAAACCTGGGAACTCTGCAGCTGAGACGAACCCAAACCCAGGATATTTCAGACAAACCCCGCATTATTTCCAAGGGTTATCCTGTCTGGAAGAACACTGAAGTGTGGGAGAAAGAGTGAGTCACCGTAAAGGTCAAGTGAAACGCAGTTATTTGGTGTCTCCATGTGCTGCCCTCTGCTGAAAGAGACGCCGAGCTCGTTGGAGCAGCACAAAAACTCGGGATCATCCGCACCCGCTGCTGCCACCGCACAGGGAAGGGACACGCTCGCCCGAAGTGAAAATGTTCCATTTCGTGGCACTAGGAAAGGATAAAAATAACTTAAGCTCTTGTGCTGGACTGAGCAGCTCCAGGATGAAAGAGTGGCTTCAGGGACAGCAGTCCTGGAGAGGGAAGAGGGCTGGATGAACGCGACTGCAGTGATGAAGGTTCTCAGGCTTAGAAAAAAAGAGACAGCTGAAAGTTTCATTTGAACAACTTATTTATCAAAGATGTGTTGGACTCTCCCTCTCAAATCCTTAATCCTCCATCTGATTTCACCCCCACAAAAAAATCTGTTCAGGCAGATGAGATTATTCAAATACTCCAGCACAAGTATTTGTTTGTAAGTAGAACATAGAGCAGCATGAATGGGAAAAGGAAAAAACTATTAAATATCTAAGGGGAAAATATAACATATAACGATATAAGAGTATCTATAAATATTTACATAATCTTATTTACAAAAATATTTACTCAAATATTATATTTACAAACAAACAGCAACACGGCATTTCCTCCAAAAACCCAGAACTGAGAAAAGCAAGGCAAAGAGCAATATTCCAACCATACATACAGATTTTCAGGGCTGGGAATTCAAATCCAACATATCCCGCTTTCCCTTCGCGCCTTTGGAAATTGGGCTTTGCCGCGTGACTCCGAGATCAGCCCAGCAAGGTTATTTTGGATCAAGGAGAGGAAGACTGAAATCTAAAGTTGAGGCTCTCCTTAGGGAGATCATCCTGCCTCCAACCTCCTCTACCCTGTAAAGATCCCGCTGTAACAGGTTTTAACAGCATGCTTTTCCGGGGTTTCTGACCTTAAAAAAGAGTTTAAAAAAACCCTCCAAACCTCAATAAACAAGCTAAAAAAAGATTTTAAAAGAGCGAGAGAGAGGGAAGAGCAGCGGGCAGGTGGCCCCGCTGGTGCAGCCAGTAGAGGGCAGTGGAATTTAGAGGAAAGTTGTCTGAACTTCGTGTAATTAAATATTTGAAGTGATAAAACCATCAGTTTACATAGTTATTTGAACCTACCTATTCCGGCCTAAACTAAGACATAAGCGGGACAGAGAGCAAAGGGTAATAAAAAGGGAAGAAAATTTATTACTTTGGGACCTTTAAAGAGTTGCATTTTGGGTTATCAGGAAGGTTTTGGACTTAAAGCATCATTTAATTAATCTTTTAAATAATTTTCAATTATTGCAACACACTAATTCAATGCATCCTGTTGAAACCAACACAGCTGCTTTTCATGGGTTTAAAAACCTACGGATAATTTAAAATAGGAAAAATATCAATTAAGAAGAAAGGTGTTTGCAAGGCAGTCCCATCGCCACCTGTGAAGATGAAAACTGGCTCTAGCCCCCCAGAACGAGAAAGTAAAACAGGTTAAGCAAAACGCAACGCAAGAAGATTTTTAACGCTCACATCACCTCGATTACGAAGGGCGAAAGCGACATTTCTCACCTCATCACCAAACAGAACAATCACCCCAGGGCCAAGGCTCCCGCACGGTTTGACGCGAGCCCCATTTCGCGTTTTGCGATGGACAGACAGACCTTGGTTACCGCCTGAGCCCTGCCGAGACACGCAGGAGCTGAAGCAGCAGCGCTGCTCCGCGCCGGGGGAGCCCGAGGGCTGCCCGGACAGGCTGCCGGGGCCGGGCCGGTGCCCCGCGCGTTCGCCCGGCCCGCGGGGCACACGCACACGGGGCAGCCCGGGCGCTGCGGGGCCGAACCGCCCGCGGGTCCCGCCGCGGCTCCGGGCTCGGCCCCGGCGCCGCCCGCCCCGAGCGGGACCTGTTGCCCCCACGCACCGGACCAGCCGCGCGGGGGGACGCGGCGGCCGCACCGCGACACCTCCCGCGCCTCAGCCCGCGCACGGGGACTCGGTCCCGCACTGCGGCACCCCAGCCCTCCCTCAGCCCGGCGGTGGCCCCGGGGGACCCCGCCGGTGCCTCGCCAGCCCTTGCCGGTCCCTCCGCAGCCCGAGCGGAGCCCGCGGGTCCCGTTACCCCCCTTCCCCCGGCGCTCACCTGCGGCCGCTGCCGGGGATGCTCCCGCAGCCGGAGCGGAGCCCTCACCCGCCTGCAGCGGCCGCACCGGCCGCCAGGGGGCTGCTGCGCGGCGCGCCGGGTAATGTAGTCCCCGCGCTGCCCGGCACACCCAATCCCGCGCCGCGCCGCGCGTTGCGTGCCGGGAGTTGTAGTGCCTCCCCCGCCGCGCACGCTGGGAAGTGTAGTCCGGCCCTGCAGCGCTCCGGGCGGCGCCCGCGGGCAGCGGAACTACAACTCCCGTGAGGCAACGCGCGCGGGCGCGGCCCCGAATCCCGGCGGGTGTCCCAGGGCCGTCATGGCGGCCCCGCCGCCCTCAGGGCCGGGCGAGCCCTCGCCGCCGCCGCCGCCGCTGCAGTACAGCGTCCTGCTGGAGCACCTGGTGGGCGACAAGCGGCGGCCCCGCGCGTGGGACCCCGCCGCCTTCGGCGGCATCCCCTGCCCTCCCAAGAGCGAGGAGCAGAAGATGGTGGAGCGGGTCATGGAGAGCTGCCCCTTCAAGGCGGCGCTGGCCTGTGTGGGAGGTGCGGCGGCTGAGGGGGCCGGGGGGACAGCGGAGGGACGGGGCGGTGCGGGAGCGGGGTGTCCCTGTGGAATCGGGAAGAGGGTGATGGAGAAGAGGCTGCAACCCCCGCGTTTGATTTTCCTCCTTCTGAGCCTCCTCCAGCGCCTGTCGCAGGTCCCGGGGAGGGATCGCTGCCTGCCTGCCTTCCTCGGAGAGGCGGAGGTGCTGCCGGCCTTTCCCCGGCACGGCTGTCGCGGGGTACCCGCGGACCGGCACTGCCCCCGCGGCGCTGCAGGGCTGCTCCGGAGCCCGCAGGGGACGCGCCGCTCCGGTCCTTCCTCACGGTACGCTCTTTGCCTTTCGCAGGGTTTGTCCTGGGAGGTGCGTTCGGGATCTTCACGGCTGGGATCGACACCAACGTGGGGTTTGATCCCAAGGATCCCTATCGCACGCCCACGGCGAAGGAGGTGCTCAAGGACATGGGGCAGAGGGGCATCTCCTACGCCAAGAACTTTGCCATCGTGGGTGCCATGTTCTCCTGCACGGAGTGCGTGGTGGAATCTGTGAGTAAGAACCTCTTCAGCACTGAGAAATGTTTTACTGTACCCTTACTCAGTAACCTTGTACTAGATGCACAGAATTATGTATATCGCCTTTGCAAAGTCCTTTTCAGTTTAAGTCCTGAATGTATTAGCAAATGTAAGCATTGCTTTTTTTAAACCCTGGCTGCAAGTACTTGTTACTTTGAAACTCAAGCGGTGAGTTGCAGCATGGTAATTTGAGTGTCTAAAAATTCCAGATGTAGAATGGGATCCTTTGATTAGAGTTCTTGAGTAACAGTCAGCCTGTTTTCATCTGGCCCCTACAGCAAGAAATGAACTTGTGCAGCTCAGCAGTAAATCCATCATCCATTTTCTTAAATGGGAAAATTACCCTGTTACGAATTTGAGTTCTGCCTTTTAACTGAAAGACACAGCTATTTCTTGACTCATCTAAAGAAAAGTGTATCTGCTTGCACAGTGGAGCAGAACAAATTGCTCTCTGCACTGGTGAAGATCCAGCATGTCCTGGCTATGGAAATAGTATATCTTTGTCAGCAGGTGCTGTGGCTCTCACCTGTGCCAAGAACCAGCTGCTTGGCAGGGCTCAGGGCTGCACTCAGGTAGCACAGCACTTTTAAAGCCTCTGAGGAGGTACTCCTGTTCTGGGGCTGTATCAGCTCACCTGAGCATCCTTCCTGTAGCACTGCATTGCACCATGTGGATTTATTTGTCTTACCTCTCCCGGCGACCTGTTCCTCCTCTCCCGGCCCTGCAAGTTTGGGAGTGCAGGGACATCTGCTGAGAGCAGAGGGAAAAACATCCTCAGCTGAGAAGGGGCTGGAAGGTCATTTAATCTTCGTTGCCCTCAGTGCAGACGCTGAGTGTTTATTCCGTATTTACTTGCTGACTCTGATTTTTAATTTCCCAGTATCGTGGGAAGTCGGACTGGAAGAACAGCGTTATCAGTGGCTGCATCACGGGAGGAGCCATCGGCTTCAGAGGTTGGTGGTGCCTGCTGGGAGCTGTTTCTGTGATAACACTCGAATTTGGTTGTGCAGCACACAGCGCTCTGTGTGGAACACACACTGCAAACCTCTTTGCATGGGGATTGGAGTGAAGCCCAAATGAGGATGTGCTCCAGACGCACAGGGCTGCACCCTCACCTTCCTGTCAGCTCCAGAGATAAGAGTGGGGAGGGAAGGCTTGGTCATACAGGACAGTGAGATTGGAGGAAAGCCAACAGAATTCACAAGAAGAAGAATGAGATGCTGTTGGCTACCTACATTCCTCTGTGGTGTAGTGGGGAGGAAGCCAAAAATAAACAACTCCAAAGCTACAGCTCTTGTGTTAACAGAGCTTTACTTATATCTACTATTTCACTGGCAGTAACACTTAATTTGCACAGTGTGTAAATTGCTTTCCTCCTTTCTTACGAGTCAAATGTGGATGGAGTAGGAGCACTGTGGTTTTAGTCCAGCAGCACTAGTGGGGACTTGGGGAAGCCTTGAGTGGTAATAACATCTGGAAAAAGCCCCGGGTAGGAACAGAGCTGCTCTGCTCATCAGAAATATCAAACATCTCACACCTCTCCTTAAGTAAATAACCTGTGCATAGAGCATAAAAGAAAAGAAAGCTCTCTTGAAAGTGCTTCTAATTGAGCTTGTTAAGTTGTGTCTGTCCTCAACTTAATCCTCTTAGAGCTTTCAGAGCAGTAGCTGCTCTTCCTGTCCCTCCCTGGTCCCACAAAGCCACTTGCAGTGCCCAGATCAGAGCACACCAAAATCAGCAGTGGCCACTGGCGTGTTCTCTTCTGTCCCTTTGTGGAGACTGAGAAACACAGGACCCAGCCGGGGTGTCCTGCTGGTCCCACTGCGGGGGTTGTAAATCAGGCTCCCCCTCACCTCAGGCAGCGCCAGTGTTCCCTGGAGCTGCACTGCCGTGTTCCTGCAGGTGTGACCCCTTTGAGCCAGCACAGCATAAGCGAGTTACTGGGAAGGGATTTTTCCTGTTTCACCTCGTTTCCCCCTCCTTCTTGCCTTGCAGCCGGTTTGAAGGCCGGGGTGATCGGCTGCGGGGGATTTGCCGCTTTCTCCGCTGCAGTCGATTACTACCTGCGGTAGCAGCCGTGTCCCTCGGGAGCAGCCTTCCCTTCAGCCCCAGTGCTGCTGCTGAGAGCCTGCACCGCGGCACAACCACCAGGCTTACCTTTCCACTGCCTCTGGAGCCCCGATGAGCGCGAGCGGGGCGGCGTTGGCCGCTTTTCTGAATGACTAACAACGCTCTGGCTCCCAGCCCGGGCGAGCTGCTCCGGGCAGACTCGCGGGAGTACGCGAGGATGGAGCCAGGGACAGAGCAGCATCTCCAGGACGGATCAGCTGACTGCCAGTTTCCAGGAAACACGCCTGGACTCTGAGCTTTTTCAATCTGATTTTGATTAAGTCTGTTGCTGGCATCAAAAGAGGCAGGAGGACAACCTCCGAACAGAAACGCACTGATTTAGGTTACTGCATGTTTGAATGTGCTGCAAGTGTTTAACAGTTTGCAGCTTGCTACTCTGTTCGGGAGAGGTAAGATCCTGTGGAGAAATAAGTTTGTTCCAGGCTTTTCTTAAAATACCATCTGAAGACAAACCACCATCTGTACAACTTGTCTTATTTCATAAGTACAGAGATGAGCGCCAGATTTCTTTACCGTGTCTTAAAGGGAAAAGCAGAAAGGAATCCTCAGCCTTAGAGCCATGTGGTTACTGGCAGATGAACAAAACAGTTTAAGGGGAAAGAAAAGAGGTTGTTGCTGAAGTATAATTCTCTGTAGCCACTTGGCTAGCCTGATTTAACCTCGCTGTGGGAGTACAAAGAATTTTGCTACTGCTTTAACTGCCCCAGGCTCGCCCCATTAGTTCCAGCAGTTTGATAGTGAGACTAGAAAGCAGAGCTGTGAGAATAAACCACTGTTTGACAGATAACTGGGCATTCACTCAGCACACAGTCTGCTTCCTGTCACGTCCCTGTGCCACCTCGGAGTGCCCCAGTGCTGCACTGGGGGGACTGAAGTGTTATTCTGCAGGACACCGGTGCTGAAGGCAAAACATGTTTGTCAGCTCAAGGAGCTGCTGCCTTTGTGATTTGTGCTCCTGCTCTTCTAACTAAGCTCTGTTCTCAGACCTCAAGGGGTCATTTTTAACCTTCATTGAACCACTCTATAAAGGCAAACAGCCACCACTGTCCTTTTGAGGCAGTGGGATTTCAGATGCAGTTCACAGACCTAATAGGGGTTCTCCCACCCACTTCCCCTCCTTTACACCCACAGTTTGACATCCCAGAACAGTGACAGCGCGGGCTTACCTGGAGGAGCAATACCAGCAGGGTGGTTTGGCTGATGCAGTGGTCAGTTTGGAGGCACATTGTCTCCCATTCCCACACAGAAGTGGGGAGACAGATGAGGTTTCCAGATCTCCTGATGTCCCTTGCTGTGCCTGTTGAGTATCCTCAGGCCAGAAGCTGTGCAAGTCA
>JAYRBT010000051.1:3918614-3957449 GCA_036023395.1 Myiotriccus ornatus
CAGATGAGGTTTCCAGATCTCCTGATGTCCCTTGCTGTGCCTGTTGAGTATCCTCAGGCCAGAAGCTGTGCAAGTCAGCTGAATTTTAAGCTTGAGTAATTCTAGGCTGATTAAACAGGCTGGCTCCAGACAGTCCAGGTTTGTTTTCCCCCAAAATGCGAGGATGTAGCCCAAACCATAAGAAATCTCTTCAAATATTGCCTGGCACACTGCCTGTGCATATACCACTGGCTTAAAGTGCAACTAGCAAGAATTCCACTAGATAGTAAGAGTAAAGCTGTGATGCCAAGGTGATTAGTTAGTGCAAACAGCAACACCACAGGGCTTCTTTTGTGCAAATATTGGGGCTTTGCATTTTTATTAACATTTTTTTTTCTCCTCACATGGTTTTACAGCCATTTAAAGTTTATAATCTACAGAAATTGAAACAGAACACAAACAAAAATATATCCTTAACAACTTCTGAAAGTCAAATATTAATTAACAGTTCTATTCTACCTGTAGCTGCAAGAGTCCACCCCCCCCTCTTTTTCCTTCCTGTAGGGACAAGCAAAAGCCAGTCATGGGGACCAGGCCTCCAGCCACTGTTGCACGGGGGGAGATTTGGCTGTACACAGTCTCCATCTGGAATGATGGTGTCGTGGACAGAGACTTGGACACATGTAACAAATCAGACACACACAGGGGTCCGTTGTGCAGTCAGATCTAAAGCTCGGCCTCCTTGCTGGGTCCAGGGCCAAGACAGACGCCTGGTTATTTTCTGCAATGCTGTTTCCCTTCTGTTTAGCTGGTAGTCAAGAGGAGCAGGGTCTGGAGTGTGAGCCCTTTGGAGGGGGACTGAGAGACCTCCCCTCCTTGTTGCTTTGCTGGTGCAGGGCTGGCAGGTGCTGCCTTCCCCAGGGAGGTGGGCTGAGGACATACCTGGTGCATCGGGGGCCGGGCTCTACCTGGAACAGTCCGTTAGTGGGGAGGGGAAAGGCAACGCCGCTGTCAGGGAAACGCTTGGTCACTTCTCATCCATCTCCATTTGGCACAGGAGAGCACAGGGCCAACGCAGTCGGGGAGGTGGGGGGGGCTTTTCCCATAAGAACACGGACTCAGCTCACAGAGCGAAAGGTTTTGTGTCCCAACAGGTACCAACACCTACCTGGGCGGGTGGGAGGGTGGGGGACATCCTGGGAGCCAGGCACTCAGGTGGCCGGAGCACCGCCTGGCAGTGAGTGCAGGCACGTGGCCATCCTGCCTTGGGACGTGGCCTGACACTCCAGTCATCAGCCTGGGAGGGGACAAGAATGGAGCCACTGAGACGGACCTGAGCTGGCCGGGCACGGCTAATCCTTCTGCCTTCGGACGGGAAGGCCATGAAGGCTTTCCTCCTCCTGTCCCTCTGCACTGCTTTCCAGGCTGGGTGGCCACCCAGTTGCTCCAGAGCACTGGCCTTTGGCAGCCTGGCTGCCTCCAAGGCAGGGCCATGTGCTGCCATGTGCCCGGTGCAGTGGGGAAGGCCAAGGAGGGAAAGAAAATCCTCCTCATTCCCGTGGCCACAGCAGGAATGCTGGTGCCCTGGCAGGCTCTACCACGGGGTGCACGCAATGCTCATGGCGGTGCTGGGCTGCCAGGGGCGTGAGTGCCTCACAGGTGTACAACAGCTGGGACCCTGTGCCCTGCCAAATTTCCACACTGGAGAAATTTGGGCTCCACGTGCCCTGATGGGACCCCGTCAATGCCAGAGCACAGACGTGGGGTCAGCACAGGAAGCAGACCTGCCTGGCTGGCCATCCCTCCAGCCTGCCGTGGGTTGAGACCAGCACAGCACCTCTCGCTCCAGCCTTGTGTGAGGGGTTATCCCAAAATGAGGCGAGATCCAGCGAGGGAAGTAACCACCATGCTACACACACACAGGCAAAGCACGGGATTAGGGCTGTAGAGGGGGCTGGCCTGAAAACACCCAGAAGAGCTGAGGTGAGGAGGAAGCAGCACCTGCCCCTCTGCCCTCGTGGTCCCAGGTTTGCTCGGGCCAGAGCGGGATCCAGGCGCAGGGTCCAAGGATTGCGCAGGCAGCAAGTCAAAGCAGAGCTGGTCATCACCATCACCGGGGAGGGAGGCCTGTGAGCTCCCAGGCCCTGAGCGAGCCAGTGCTGCACATGCAGGCGTGGGGCAAAGGGAGCTGGGCAGCGAAACAGGCACTCATGGGGCACTGCAGGCATCAGGGGTGCCTGGTAGGAGTGAGCGGGCGGAAAGGAGTCCAGGAGAAAACTAGCCAAGGGGGAAGCCTGTGTCCACAGCCCTTGTCAGTCACTACCTCTTCCGTTGAGCAAATATACATAAAAACAATTCTTGAACACAAGGAGGGACATAAGACACGACTACTTTACAGAGAGGCACGGTGGGACCGGGCCCCTGGAACGCGATTGTACGGGAGCTGCAGGCGGCACCGTCCCGGGTCCGGGCTGGGCTCCCTGGGGGCTGCGATCCAGTCCGTGTCCCCCAGCAGGGAGCTGGGAGTGTTTGCAACTGGTGCCTTCTCCCTGCAGGCTACACGTCCGTGGAGAAGTAAAGTGTGTTGCGTTTCAGCTCGGTGAAGGAGATGGGAGGATGCTGCAGGTAGTAGAGAAGGACCTGGACCTGTAGAAGGCAAATGGAGGGTGTTACTGCAGAAAGGGGAAGAGCTGCCTCCTCCCAGCTTGTCCCTGTGCAGCAAAGAGTGACAAATCTACCCAGACAGGCAGGTGAACCCCTCCATTCCCCACCCAGCACTGCTCTTACCTGGGCCATCACATCGTGGGACCAGATGTCGGAGGCCAAGGTGAGGTGCGCCTTGCTCTCCCCCTCTGAGGGTCTCAGCAGTGTCGGCCCAAAGACCGTGGCCAGATTGTGGAGAGACATTTTGTTGATAGGCTCCTTTTCAGCCACCCTGTGGGGTACAGGAAGAGAGGGAGTGTCAGCCCCTAACGCTGTTCTGGAGCCGGGCAGCCATGGGGTGATGTGGGGGGCGAGGGCTGCTCTCCCTCCTCCCAGCCCCAGGGGACACCTCCAGCTCTCCACTGCACTTCACAGCCCTCGGAAAAGCCAGGTGCAGGGCAGGGAGCTCTGCCCCCTTCACGGCCTCCTCCGGAGCTGCCGGGCCTGGCCGGGAGCCCCGGCTGTGATGTGGCAGCAACCGAGCCCTCGCTGCTGTGCTGCGGGGCCTCCACCCTTCCCCATCCCGGCAGGGTACGGGAGCTCCTCACCAGCCTGTGCCCCCTGCACCCCCTCCCCACAAGGCTCCCTGCCCCAAGAACCCCGTGGGAGCCCTGCCAGCATCGAGGGAAGCAAGACCACAACATTGCCATGTTAGGAGGCAGCTGTGCTCCCCGGCACAGGCTGCTCGCTTGAGCCCTGGCCAGGGAAGCAGATGTGGGAACTGGCTGTGCCCGGTTCTCAGGATGGAAAGGGATTTTTCCTTCCCCATCCCCCAGCATCAATCACTTTTTCTGTTTGGTTTTAGCCAAACCAGAGGGGGAAAAAAAAAAAACAACAAGGCTTCATGATGCAAGTAACATGAGCTGTGAGCCCCAGTCCCAAGCTCGTGGCCAGCTCTGGCCAGGCTCTGTGTGCTGCTCTGCTGCCCTCCTCACAGCACCGTGCCCTCCACATTTTTCAGGCCTCCAGTGACCCCCAGAACTGCCCGTCCCCGGGTCTGGATGGGCTTCATCTGGGACAAGATGAAGCCAGTCAAACCACACACTGCTGACACTCACAGTGTGTCACCTGCACCTCTGAGACGTGTCCCCAGAGCTGACTGTCTCTGGGTCTTGGCCACCCACTGCTGACAGGTGCCAGGGATTATTGCACCTTGTTTTGCAAGGGCTACTGCTGGAGTGGTGGGAAGGGACACAGCACTGCTTTCCTGCTCAGGGGACACTGCACCGCTCCCAATTGATTCCCTGTCCTGTGCCGAGGCCAGCTGCTCCCCACAGAGCTCACCCAACCAGCTGCACACCGGATGAAGCAGCCAAGAGTTGCATCTTGCCAGAGGACGTGTGCTCCCTGCAGAGCTGACCCACATCAGCGACCAGGGGCAGCACAGGCCCCACTGGCACCGTGGCCAGTGCTCCTGGGGCACCAGGGGCTGCTCTGAGGGGGCAGGACAGCTCCAGGATCTCTCCAGCATCCTACGGGACCCACGGAGAGGAGACGTGGAAAACCAACACTGACCAACGAGTCTGAGCAGGCTGCAGCCTGGCCAGGACCCTGGGGAATATGCCAGAGCCCAGAGAGATGGGGCAGGTGGGACACACCTGGGGCTGTACCCTCTAGGAGGGGCAGGGAGAGGAAAGGGCCTCTCCATGCCTGCCCAACACTAAGCTGCTATTGCTGGCCCTGGTTGCTGCCCACAGCCCTGCTCTGCACCAGCACTGCACCATCTGCTTCCAGTTTGGGATCAGCCTGTGCAGGCAGCACAGGAATCAAGCAGCAGCTCTAACTCCATTCATGTCCCACCTCCAGAGCAAAGCAGCGAGACAGACCCATCCTGCACCTCCCACCAGCCCCAGGCAGCCCCCGAGCCCTTACCTTTTCAAGTGCTCCAGCAGGAAGAGGAAGGTGATGAGGTTGGGGTCAGGCAGAGAGCGGAGAAGGTGCATCATGCAGTTCTCCTTGGCAGCAGGATCTGAGAGGGCTGGAGACAAGCAGGGAGAGGGCTCAGGACAGGGTCTGGTGCAGCAGCAGGACCCACCATGGCCAGGTGCCCCCCAGCAGTCAGTGTGTGAGCGCTGGGGAGCAGCACCACGAGCCCTGAGCTGACCTGGAGCCAGCAAGAACGAGCCAAGACCGAGAGGGTCGAGTTGGGAAGGACCCTTGGGAATCTCCCAGCCCAGAGGAGGCAATGCCAAACAGAGCCACGTTTGGACACCAACCCCTTCCTGATCCCCAAGGCCTTACCAATCCCCTCCATGAAGGCAGGGTAGAGTCTGTCAGTGAGGAGGGGCTCGGGCAGCTCACGGAAGTACAGCTTCAGCGTGCCGGCGATGGCATTGATGTCCATGTCACTCAGCATGACCAGGATGTCCTTGTTATCTGCCCAGAGAGCACCCACATGTGACGCCTCCTGCCCTCCTTCCCCTCTGGCTCTCATCACTCCAGCTCTCCAGGCAGGCTGCCAGCCGGAGGGCAGGGATAGGACTGCTGGGTTCACAGCCCCTTTAGCCAGGCTGAGGCTGGGAAAAACCCGAGCGGTTCCCGCCTGGCTGGGCAACAGGACTCGGAACAATTTGCAAATCCATGTGCAACGTTTCCCTGACTCAGTGTCTCCCAGGAGCCAGCCAGCAGCAGCGGCAGCTCAGAAGCATCGAGGCACAAACAAGGGCTGGGATCTCTGGGTGTGTGCTTTCCCAGTAACACCCTCCTCCTCACCCCCAGCCCCTCCCCAGGCACAGCAGCACATTTTGCACACGTGCAGTGAGTTGACCAGACCCTGGGCTTGCAGGGCAGGGTGGCCTTGGTGCCTGTGAACCCTCCCACAGGGACACGGCACAAAGGGCAGATGTTCCCCCAGGACACTCACTCGCATCAAAGACAGCTTTCAACGCCTGGATGTCAGTGGCGACGCCAGAGATCCTGTAGATGCCAACCTCCTCGATGCCCCTCTTCTCCACCTCCTCGATGCACTGGCGCACGATGTAAGGCACCTTGGAGCGCTCGCGCCTGGCTCGGGAAGCACGTCCGTGAGCAAACATCCCCAGGGGACCCCAGAGGGATCAGCCCAGCCCCGCAAACCCCGGGCCAGGGGCAGGATGGGCCTGCTGGGTGGGAAGGATGGGGCTGGTGAAGGGAATGGGCAAGTCCCCAGCGGAGAGCAAAAGCTCAGCTCCCCGGTGCTGGCACGAGCAACAAGGTGTAAGGACAGAGCAAGGGGACCTGCTGCAACCCCACACCCACGGGGACCAGAGCACATCAGCCCCCCCAGCCCTGCATTTACTTTGTCACGACGCTGATTTTGACCCCGAAGACACCGGTCTGCTTTTTGGACGGGGTCCTCTTCAGGCTCATGTCCCTGCTTGTGAACTTCATGGAGAACTCCACCTTGATCTGTGGGAGACAGGGGGTGAGTCCTGGCTGGCATGAAGGCACGGGGAAGGGGCTGGAATCCCAGAGAGGGGCTCCCCCAGCCCCACTTACCCCATTCATCTCAATCACATCCATGTGCCAGTTTTTCGTCTGCACGGCCTGAGGGTCCAGCTGCGGGGAGAGATGGTGTGTGAGCTCCATGGGGGACAAAGCCCCATGCCAGCCTGGTGTCCCCAAAAACCCTTGAGCCACAGATGGTGTAGGCCACAGGACATGCTCATCCTGGGAAAAATGCTGCTCATGACAAGAGGATGGAGAGGTCCCACTCTGGGGTCCCTCTGGCCATGCCCTGAAGCCAGGTGGGCTCAGCCTCCCCATCCTGCCCTCTCTGGAGCCCCTGCGAGGTAGTGCTTTAATGCACACCCGAGCAGCAAGAAATTTCCAAGAAATTAGGACTATTTCTGGCGGCAGATTGGTGAAACAGAACTAGGGCAGCGTTTTCCATGCAGAAAAACAACATCTCCCCATAGCCAAGGCTATTTATAACCCCTGGGAATGACAGGCTCCGCTATTTCTGGCTTTGGGGCTAGCGGGGGACTCGGTGACGCTGCCCCGGCGCCCGGCTGCCGTGGAGAGGTGCCGGCATTCCCAAGGCCCCGGCACGTGCCACGGTGTGTTCCGGGCCCCAGGGCCGGGCAGAGGCGGGTGCAGTGGCCTTTTGGGGCTTTTTGGTCCCCAGCTGGCAGTATCGACCCGGCCCCATCGATCCCTGTAATGCACAGGGCGGGCAGCCAAGCAGAGCCCGGCACTAATGTCCCCCTGGGGAAGGGGATGGGATGTGGGAGCTGGTGGAGGGCTGGGGGCACACAGCTGCCAGGAGACACTCACACCAAGCACATGGGGTCACCCTGCAAGGACACAGGAGTTTCCCACAGCTGCTGGGTTGGGAGATGCTCCGGGCGAGAGCAAAGATGTCCAGAGCTGCTGCTCCAGCCACAGAGCTGCTGTGCCCCCACCCATCATGATGGGGGGGACCCTGGGGTCACTCATGTCCCTTCTGGCACACCAAGACCCCACAGTCCCAAGGACAGACTCAAGCTGCCCCTGACTCTCCAGCACAGACCCAGCACGGTGGCATCATCCCATGTCCATCCCGTGTCACGGTGAGCCCGAGCAGCTCCTCAGCGACCGCAGTACCACGGGAAACACGGGGGTCTCCAGCATGGCCCAGGAATGGCTCCTGACACAGAGCCCTCCCTGGTCATGGAAGCCCAGCCTAGCACACAGAAGAGCCCAGCAAGTGCCACGCTGCTTCCTCCGTGCCAGCCCTGCGGCTGCTGGGAACAGCAGCACGGGGAGTGGAAGGAGGAGGAGGAAAGCTGCAGCTGCCCTGGGCTCCCATGGGACCCTGCAGCAGGTCTGGACACCAGGATCACGAGACTGCAGCCAGACCGCTGCCAGCTCCAGCCCTGCTGCTCCAGATCCAGCGTGCACATCCGCAGCACCGGATCCCCCTGCACCCACCACGACCAACGCCAACCCAACGCCAACTGTCCCAAGGACTTTCAGCCCTTCTCCCCACACATCCCCATCCTGCTCACAGCAGCAGAAGCGCAGCCAATTTGTCCCCCAGCCAGGTCAGGAGCCGTGAGCCTCCCTGCTCTGCAACGTGACTTTAACTGCAACCACCACCCGTGCCTTCCCCATCCCCACGCCCCAGGTCCCTCTGGCCCCAGTGGCCCTGGGAGCTCACATCTGGAAGGGCTTTAGCAGGGCTCTGGAGAAGGCTTTAATAAGAGCCAGGTTGGCTGCCGCCAGTGCCGCAGACCTTACCCTGAGCACGTCACCTCCCCACCGCCCCTTCCCCCTGGACAGGCAGAACCATCCCCATCCAGCTCCCCGCATGGCCAGCGTGGCCCAAATTTGGGCTACTTCTGCTGGCCCCACCAGCCCGAGCCCCCTTGCAGCTGGAGCAGGTCCCTTGTGCACCCCTTGGGGCACCGTTTGTGGCCTGGCCCTGATGCTCCTCTAACCTTTCCCCCCAGCCCTCCGCACAGCAGGCAGCACACCACACTGCCCAATCCCCACGGGAAGCAAAGCCACGTCCAATGCTTCGTCTCCAGGCGGGGGGAGGATGGATGGGAGCATCCACCCACAGAGCCAGAGGCAGCTCCTGCCCACACAGCACTGGCAAACACCTCATCTCAGCTACCACCACCATCTCCTTCTCCTCCAAAGGGAGCTGCCTTGCTCCAGCATGATGCAGGGACATCCCAGGTCAGTGGGGAACTGCTGGGCTGGGAGCCCTGGGGAGCAGCATCTGTGTCAGGGCTGTGCAGGATGAGATGTCAGCTCCTCTAGGGCGGGTCAGACGGCTTCAAACACCAGCCTGTGCTTTGGGAAACACCTCAGTCAGGTCACCAGCACCTCTCCAGGCCGCTCCCTCCTGCATTGCAGGGACTCTCAGCCGGGGTGGTATCCGTGCCAGGCCAGCATCCACTGCAGTGCTGCTCTCATCCATGGTAAGGTGAAAGAACCCTTGCTCCTGGCACAAGGATATGCTATTATTCTGGTTTCCCAAATTATCCAAAGGTGTTTGCTTGCAGGACAAGGCCCCAGGCTGTGCAGGAACAGGAGGCAGCATGGCAGGCGATGAACATCCCGGCAGCCCAGCAGCACTTGGTGTGTCCTGGGGACGTTCCAGTGGCAGAGGGACCCCCGGTTGGTGCTGACAACAATGTCTGCTGCTTGTCTTGTGCATGGGGAGACTCTGGACTCGAGGAGATGAGGCCACATCTTGGAGCTCTGTCCTCAAGACACCTCCAGGCTGTGGCACTGTGGATACAGTTCCTACATGGGCAGTGGCAGCCAAGACAGACCCAGGCAGTGCTGGGCCCCCACAGCTCCCAGGTAAGGAACTGGGAGGGCTCCAAACCCTCATGCTGGCTTCTCCAGGGCCCCAAGTGCCAGGATGCTGCAGCAGGGCAGGCGCTGCCAGGCTGGGCATGTCCCTTCCTCACACCTCACGCCCATGAGGTCACCCAACTGTCAGCCTGGGGTGAAGCAATCGGAAGCAAACGGGTGACTCAGTGAGCCAGGTCATCTCTGCCACAGCCCTGGGGAGCGGGATCCCAGAGGAGCTGCTACAGCCAGCACTGCTTCCCGTCAGCGCTGCATCCACGGACACCCATGGACACCCTGGCTCCAGCAAGCAGATCCCCCACCAGACCTCCAGGCCAGCAGCTCCCTCCTCAGGGAACAGGCAGTCTCTGAGCCGACCGGTGCTGTGGGGCAGAGCAGTCCCCCCACCAGCAAAGGCCGCCAGTGGCAAAGCACAGCCCCCAAAAAGCAGCGACTCACAGCCCCGGTGAGAGCAGCCTGCGAAGCAGCAGCGCCCGCAGCACATCAGGACCACGCCGGGGTCACATCCTGCTCTGCAGCCCCAGCGCTCCCGGGCAGCAGCCGGCGGGGAAGCCAGCGGCCACAGCGGGGACGAGTGGGGTTGAGAAGCTAAACCCCTTCTTGTTTTGACCCAGCAACAGCCGGCGGCAGCCCCCGGGCAGCCTCCCCACACAGTCCTCGCTGCCCCTTAATCCCCTCTGCGGGAGCAGCGGCACAGAATCGAGGTTAATGCCGCTGCGTCACAGGCGGCCCCGCTGCTGCCAAACCGAACCCCCACGGGCCCAGGCAGCTCCTGCCCGTGGTCACAGCTGAGCCCTGGGCCAGCAGCTCCCTGCACAGGGGGACCCCACGCAGGGAAACCCCCAGGCACTCCCATGGGGATTTTGGGACGGCCTGTGAGGGTGCTGTCCCCCTCCCCTGCCCACCCCTGCCCTCTGTCCTCCCACAAAGACGGGCAGCACCGGCTGATGTGGCTGCGACACAGCTGCGAGCTGGGGGAAGCCTGGATGGACCCGGGAGGAGGGACTGCAAACCAAGGAAGAGGGGAAACACATGCACTGGGTGCTGTAGCACCCCAGGAGCCCACCCCTGGTGAGCCCACAAGCATCTCTACCTCCTGGGCAAGCCCCAGGGCTGAGCAGGAGGGCTCCCTGCCCTTCATCTGCAGGACCCCCTGTGTAAACAGCTCAGCCCTCCCAGCTCCCCAGCACACAGAGGGAGAGGGAAGGAGGAAAACAAGCACCTCACAGGCTGCCAGCTACACCTAGGAGCTCCCAAAGCACCCAAACAGCTCCGTGCCCGGACCACACAGCACTCGCTCTCCCCACAATCCCCCCCTGGCTGAGCCCCTCACCCCACAAAACTGCCCACCAAAAAGCCACGCACAGCAGAGCCCAGCGACACCCAGAGCCCACCACCGTCCCCTCCAGCCATTCCCCCCTCTCCCCGCCCCGAAGAAGCACCTTCTGCCGGAGCAGTTTGCTGCGCACTCTGCCCCAGAGGCGAGCGCCCGTGTTGGGGGGTCGCTTCCCCTCGGGCTCCTCCACGCCGCGCTCCGGCTGCTCGCCCACGGGGCCGGGGCTGCCCTCGGGCTGCACCAGCACCTCCGTCATCGCGATTCGGCTCCGGGCAGGCGAGACGAGCGAGCGCGGCCGGGAAAGGTGCCCGGGGCTGGGTTAGGAGAGCACCCGCATCCTTCCTGCCGCGGGGGGAGGTCAGCGGGGGCCGGCGAGGGGAGCCCGGCTGGGGCGGCGGGGAGGCGAGCGGGCAGGGCTCATCTTCAGGGCGTGCGAGCCAGGCTGTCGAGGCAGCTCGGCAGCCCCAAAAGCCTCCCTCCCCCTGCGAGGAAGTGACTCAAAGGCAGCCCCCCCTCCCCCGCGGCGGCCCCCACGCGTTTAACTCTCGCCCTGCCGCTCGGCAAGGCTGGGGGGGTTGCCCGGGCTCCCCGCCGCCGTTATCCCTCGTTATCCGCTGTTATCCCTTCCCTGTTATCCGCTTCGCAGCGCCAGCGGCAGCCGCGGCCCCGGAGGCGTCACCGCTGGTGGCTGCAGCATTCCCGGCTCCAAGAAGGAGCCAGGCTGGCCCTCCTGCTCCCAGTAAGTGGCACAGGGATGGGACTTTTGGGGTCCTCTGTCAGGCCTAGGGACAAGTGGGGACCCACCGTGGCCCCTCAGAGTACCCAGGCCCTTGTCAGCCCCTCTGCCAGAGGGTGATGTGGGCAGGGGGATGGAAAGCCTGAAGAGTCCCTGCCTGCTGCTTTTCCTGACGGGCAGGGACGTGGGGAGGTGCAGGCTTGGGGGGGACTTGCACTGCCCCCCAGTTCATCCCTCAGCAGCCCCAGGAGTCCATATGGGTCATCCCTGCAGGTCTGGGGAGCCTCAACACCACAAATCTCCCCCTCCAGAGCCTCTGCCAGCAGCAGACAGACGGACAGGCAGCGATTCCCTGAGGGTACAGCAGGCACCGTGCCCATGACAACACAGACTCTGCTCCAACAGCCACATCTCCCTGTGCATCAAACAGGCTGAGGAAAGGGCTGCCCCATCCTGCCCCATCACCCTGAGACCCCCTTCAGGCACCCACTGCCCATCTCCTCACATGCCTCAGCCTCTCTCCTCTGCACTGTGGGCACAAGCACTGCTTTGCCCACCCCAACATCTGTCTGCCACCCTGCCACAGCACCACACGCCCCTGCCAGCACCCACCAGACACAGCCCAGCTGCTGGGAGTGCCTGTGACAGCTCAGAGCAGGGCTGAGCCCTGCAGCACAGGGGACTCAAGCCCCCCACAGCAGCTCTACCTCGACCACAGCACGTTCCAGCCTTAGAAACCCCAAACAGAATGGGGTTAACAACAACTAAACAGGGTTAATGCTAACCAGGAGTCAGACCTTACCACTCCACATCCAGTGGCAGTACAGGGTGCCCACCCTCCACCAGCAACAGGGACAAGGCTCAGGGTGGGAGTCCAAGGCTCACCACGCTGCAGACCCCTCAGGGCACAGTGCCAGGATGCTTTAGAGGAGGTTGGTGCCAACCCCAACCTCTCCATGGACCCAGACATGTCCTCTCTGCTGGCAGGACGTGACTCCCACCCCAGGGCATCTCTGCAACCTCAGGAGGCCCCCACTGCCCACACAGAGGGGCTGCAGCAACCCCCTCACACACTGACCCACTCCCACCAGTCCATGGTGCTGATAAGCTGCTTTTTTGACCAACCCATGTGCCTGGCCAGATTAGAGCTGGGCAGTGGGCACAGGGCTGGCTGCTGGGGAAGTTTTGGTCGTCCTGGTAGTCTCCAAAACACCACGGACCTTCGCTGAGCTGCTGATGCCAGTGCTGATATCCAGAACCAGCAGCAGCTCATGATGAGCCCAGAGACCAGCCAGGGAAAGGACCATCCAGGGCAGCATCTCTGCCTGAACAGAGGGCAGGAGGGCAGCACTGGGGCTTGGCTACAACCCATCCTGCCCTCTCCCTGTCCTGGCACTCACCCCACCCCTAGGGCAGAGATTGAGCTGTGGCTCTGGGTGACGGCAGGACAGCCCCAACCCTGAGACTGCTCCGTCCAGCCAGGCCCTCCTCGGGATAAGCAGCCCCAGGGCCTTCTCTCTCTCCGTTCCTTTCCCCACAACTTTTGCACAGCGGGTACAAGCTGTGCTGTCCCTGTCCCGACCCCCGCATCTCCCAGCATGACTCATGTTTGTTGATCCAGGCTATTTCCGAGAGTGCAGCTGGACTGATCCCCGTGGGACATCGAGCCCCTTCCCTGCCCCGGCCCTCCTGCTTGGCCCAGTGCCACCCCCACACCACTTGTTTCCCGGGGAGAGGGCGACAGATGGGTGATTTCAGGTGAGAACAAGCCGCTGGTGAAGCCAAGCCCCCATCTCCCACCCTGCTGGTGCTGTCCCCCACAGCGTCCCCTTCCCAGCAGCGTTTCCATGCTGCTCCCCACTCCCCTGGGACCTGCCCTCAGTAGCTTTCCCACGGAGCAGGCAGACACACTGGGCCCTTTGAAGCGGCCGGGGGTTGAGGGCTGTGTCCCAGGCGCGACACTGTCCCCAGCACAGCTGGGAAGGCAGCCAGCCCGGGGGTCCCCACCAGGAAAACACAGGGGCACCCCCATCCCAAACCATCCTCTGCTGCCCTGGGCGTCCCTGCAGCCTGGCCAAGGTGGGTGCTGGGGAATGAGGGGTCTGGGGGCTGCCTGCCCCTCGCTCCATCCTCCCAGACCTGCTCACCTGGGAGCATCTCAGGGCAGCCCAGGCCTCCATCTTTCCCTGCCTGGCAACCACCAATCACAAGCAGCTCAGTGGTTGCCCTGGAAACCCCCGTTGCTATAACAGCAGCTGATGGAGGCACAGGGAAGGCAGATGGTGGCAGAGGGGAACAGGGGAGGGATGGGGGGCTGCATGCTCAGAGCCCTCCCTGGGGCAGCTGCCAACCCCCTTTCCACAGCCCCCCGGGGCCACAGCACAGGAGGCAGTGGAACGGAAACACTTCCAGCCCAGCTGCAACTGGATGCACATCTTGGGGGGCCACTCTGGCTTTGCCACCTCTGCAGGACCCCCTCTCACTTTGTTCAACCTCCTCCTGCAGCCACAGTGCCCCAGGACCATCATCCACACCCCTGAAGCCCACCAACCTCACTGCCTTCAACCCCACAATCCCTGTACCCCGTTCCCAAAAGCGGAGCTGCCTGTCCATGCTGCCAGGCATAACTCTCTCATCCCAGGCACAACTCCAGAGCGGCCCTCCCAGCTCAGGGGCCTGGCCTCAAGAGGTTCACTGCTGGGTGAGAAAATGCCCCAAAGCCCCAGCACATACCTGGATCTGCCCCTTGCCCATGATCTTGTCCACAATTTCGTTGTTGTCCTTGTTGAGTTTGGTCTTGTCGTAGCACTTCTCGTAGCAGAGGATGCGCAGGGACTGGGAGCCCTCCAGCTCGATCTCAAATTCCTGGGGTGCAGAGCGAGGGTGGCTCAACCCCAGCACTCCAGAGCGGCTCCAAAACTGGGGTTGAAGGGAAATGGGGAGCACAACCCCCTGGCTGCATCACACCCTCCCTCACCTCGTTCCACTGCGGCTCCGTGGTGTCCCGGAAAACTCTGGTCTTGGCTTTGCTGACAAAGTAGCCGAAGGAGTCCACCTCCAGCGTGCAGTAAAGGTCTGGGGGAGCAGACACCGCTCAGCACCTGAGGAACATCCCCACCAGCTCCCCGGGGACCACAGAGCAGGGCCACGTGCTGGACCCCAACTCTTCCAATAGCACCGGCCCCTCGGAGCAGGGGGGGCACCCACACTTACTGGCAGACTGCTTGAAGCCCTTGGCAGAGTGAACAATGACGTGCAGGAACCCGTAGAGTCCGGGGGACTCATCATCTGTGACGGGAGAGCAGAGGCCATGTCAGGGCTTGGCTGACACCTCCCGTGCCCCAGGGGCAGCCTTGGCCACAGGAAGCACTGGGTGCCTGCAGGGACATCCAAATGTCCCCAACCCCCTTGAGGGCTGACGCTAAGTTCTGTATTCCCTGCTGACATCCCAAGCTCTCCTGCTGCAGGACAGGCCTGGGGGAGGTTCCCAGTAGTGCTGGCTGGGTCTCACCCTGGGGACACTCTGGTCCTGCCCAGCCCACTGGGGTTCTGGAGAGACCCCAAAAGCAGCCTCGTGCTGCAGCTGGGATGGCTCTGCCTGGGAACTCGACGCTGCTCCAGCAGTGCCACCTGGTGGGAAGCTGTCCCCTGCACAGCAGGGACCCAGTGAACACTCACCATCCTTGTTGCTGGTGACCGGGATGTTGTGGACAGTGCGTAGCTTGAAGCAGGATCCTGTGAGCACCTGGAGCTCCACCGAGCTCAGGACAAAGGCCTGGAGGTCTGTGGAAGGACAAGGGAGGAGCTCCAGAGGGATGAAGACAGTGTTTGCCATGGGAACTGGCAAGCAGCAGGCTGGGATCCTGTGGGACATCCCTGTGGCCCCTGGTGGGGCCAGGAACCCCAAACTTACCCTTTTTCTGCAGTTTCTGGATGGCCTCCCTCCACTCGGACCGCTCGTAGTCGGAGGACAGCAGGAAGAGGTAGCTCTGTAAGAGAGAGGGGGATGTGACAGGCTGTGTGCAGGCAGGGCTGAGCCCGGCCCCCAGCCCACCCTCCTCACCTTCCCGTTGCGGTTGTGGATGCGGAAAGGGATGGCGGGTGAGTTGAGGAGCAGCCAGAATTCGTTCTCAAACATCTTCTTCTTGAGGCGCTCGATGGCCCGGCTCTGCCCTTTGTTGGCTTTCTGCAGACGGGGAGCAGAGAGAGCTTTGTCCCATTCCCGACCCCGAGGAAGGCACCCACCCCAGCAGCAGCTCCCACACCCTGCTCTCACCTCCTTCTGCACCTCGCTCTTGATGGCCGAGATCTTCATCTTCATGTCCTCCAGCTCGTGGTCAGGGATGACGTGGACCTGCGGGCAGTGCTCCGACTCCTCCGGCGAGGGGAACACCAGGTCGGCCAGGGGCACGTACCACTTGCAGTCGTACTGCTGGTGCTTCCTGTGGACAGGGCACGGATGCTGACTGATGCCTGACCCCCTCCCTGGCATATCCTCCAGCCCGCTGGAGGACAGAGGATTGTGACACATTCCCCCCCTGCCCAGCACCCTCCTTACCCCACCGCTGTCTTCTTCAGCTTGGCGCAGAGCAGCACGTCGGTGAAGAGGAAGACGTGCCGCAGCTTCCGTGAGCCCTCCGACAGCTCCACCAAGAAGCCATCCTTGACAAGCTGCCGGGTCTGTGGGGCAGGGGGGCTGCTCTGAGAGCGGGCAGAGAGCAAAGGGCAACCAACTGGGGGAGTGGGTGCTCCTGTCCCTCTCCGTGGCTCAGCCACCAGGAGTACGGGAAGGTGTTGAGTCAACAGGATGCCAGCAAGCAGCAAGGACCAGGTAGAGCCCTAACACTGTGCCCAGATCTGCTTTAGGGGTCTAGAGGAACCCCTCCATCTCCTGGCCAAGCACCACGGAGCTCCTCAGGGTGGAGACACCAGCCAGAGGCTGGCAGAGGGCTCAGCCCTCACCCTGTGCCCTGCCACTGCCCACTCCACTGGCTCACCTCGCCCTTGGGGGTGGTGACCGCTGTCCTCCGGGGATCGATGTCCTCATTGATGCTGGACAGGAAGTTCTGCGAGATGCGGAGGGCATCCTGGAGCAGAGGGTAATCAGGGTGGTCGGCTGGGGTGTGCTTGAGGAGGTCCTGAAAGGGGACAGGCACAGATGAGCAGCTGGAGAGCACTCACCCTGCAGAACACCCATCAGCACTCCCCATGGCTGCAGATCCCCTGGAGAAACAGAGTCTCCCACCACCCCCCTACCCCGGGAATGGTGTCACACTCACGTGCAGGACGAGGGTGCTCCGTGTCACCCGGTCGATGGGTTTGTACAGCAGAGCTGAGGGGAGAGAGAAGGTGTCAGCAGCCACCCCTCCTGGAGCCCTGGCCCCTCTCCCACCCTGGCCCCTCTCCCACCCTGGTCTGCACAGAGCCCTGGGCAAGCACCAGGGATCCATTCTGCACAGAGCCAGCAGCAGCTGGACCATCATGTCCTTGCCAGGGACAGTGGTGAGCCACCAGTGCCACAGCCCCGCTCTCTGCTGCGCTGGGGGCACGGGGAACCATGGGCAGGCTGGTGTGTGGTCACAGCCACGGTGACACCACACCGCTCCACCCTGACTGCTGTGCCAGCACACCCCCCCCACCCTGTGGCAAAGGATCTCCCTGTGCACAGTGAACCAACACTGGCGGTGGCTGTGGAGCGGAAGAGCTGCTCGTCACCCACAGCAGCTTTTTCAGTTTCCTTTTGGCTCAGCAGTGGGCCCTGTCCCCGTTCTGCTCGCTCTGCCACCCCATGGGATGCCCTGTATCCACCACCCCAGCCGGCCCTGGGTGCCAGGGGAACTCAGGCTGCTTCAGCAGCAGCAAAACCCCCACCTACAGAGAATGCTGGGGCCAAGGCATCATCCCAATGGCACTGCCCTGTGTCCCCTCCCCACAGCCTCCCATGACTGCATGTGAGGCTCCTTCTGGGGCAGGGCAGCAGAGCTGCCTCAAACGTGGGGCACAGACACCCCCTTTCTCCTTCCATGCACCCTCCCTGCAGGAGGCTCTTCAGAGGCACATTTTCACTGGAAGCAGCCAGACCCTCCTCCTCCTCCCTGGCTCTCTGGGCAGGCAAAGCACAGATCCCACTGCCTGGCCACTGGTGTGTTTCCCCAGGCTGGTTCCAGACAGGCTGATGCCTCTGGGTTTTCCCTTCACTTTGGAGCACTTCCCCAAACTGCCAGTGCCAAGAGGGGCCAGGTTTCGGGCCGTGAGAGAGGAAGAAAAGCTGCTACCTCCTCACTCTGTGCTGAGTTGTGGGGGGGTCCCATCCCCTTCACACCAGAGGGTGCTGCCTTGTGGTGCCCAGTCCTGAGAGAGGGACCCCCATCCTGGTGAACTGGGGGTCTCTGCTCAGGAGGTAAGGATGCCAACCTGGACCCTAAAGAGAGGCCGCATCCCCCACAACTCCGTGCCAGCGGGCAAAGCCAGAGCCCCACTCTCTGCAACAGCCAGCGAGAATCCTGCTCTGAGATAGAGGGGTCAGGCAGGGTGTCCCCCCCTTTTTCACCACCCTACACGCACGGGTAGGATGAACCCTCGCGCTGCCATTTCTACAGACGCATTCAAAGCACTGGAGGGCACTGGGAGAGGCTGTCCCGGCACAGTCCCGCCAGCCTGGGACCCAGACGCAGGCAGCAGCAAGCAGGGATGCCCGGTGCCTCTCCTCCCAGCGACGGAGAGACGGACATTCCAGCCCCACGACGCTCACAGCCTCCGGCAGGCAAATGGGGACCCCTCCCTCTCCCCATCTGCACGGCACAGCTCAGGCAGGGGGGGTCCCCCAGCCCAGGATCCCCCCCGCCCATCCAAGCTCCTGTATCCCGCTGCCGGCACGAGCCCCTGCCCGGCGGGCACGGCGAGCGCGTGGCCGCGTGTGCCGGAGCCAAGATGATTCAATCCAGCCCGGAACAAAGACGCTCCCAACTTGAGGCTGCAGAGCACGACGCAGCCTCCACGCCCCCCGCCCCGGGCAAGCACAGCCAGCCCCGGGCCAGCATCCCCGCAGCATCGCTCCCTCACCGGCACCCCCAGTTCGGAGCCGCCCCCCCTCGCCTCACCGTAGGTGCAGTTACAGCAGAGCCGGACAATGAGGAGGATTTCCATGGCAGCCCCGTCTCGGCGCAGCCATCGCTGCCGCCCCGCAGCAGCTCAGCCCGGCTGCGGCACAGCATCGGCCCCTCCGCACGGCTCTGGGCACGGCCGGCGGGCGGGGAGGAGGGGTGGGCAGGGGGTGGGGGGCTGCTGCACGCCCACAGCATCCTAAAGAGCTGCGACATACACCGCCCCCCCCCTCACCCTTCTCGCCGGCTCCGCACACGGGCACACAAAGGGCTCCGCTCGCGGGAGCCGCTCGGTAATTCATGCTCGGTAATTCATCCCCGCCGGTCCCGCGGGCGGACAAAAGGCTGCGTCCCCCTCCCCGCGCCCGCCGTACCCTCCATGGTGACGGACGTGTGGCTCTCCTTCGAGTCCTTGGGGCCCTTCACCTTCAGCTCCTAGGGAAGGAAAGGGCCATCAGTGCAGCCCGCGGGGGGCGGCGGGAAGGTCATTGCTCAAGATCACGGGGTCCCCCCCAACCCTTTCTGCACCCTGATATCTCCCCCCGGCCCCAGCCTGGTCACGCTGGAGGCCACACGTGGGTGCTGGGTGGAGGTGTGGGTTGTACAGGATACTGCCTGGCTGGGAGCAGCACTGGCTGTGCCCTGCAGTTGGGACGTGGTGGTGACCCCACAGAGATGAACAGCTCTGCTGTGGAGGGGCTGGAGAGAGCAGGGAGCCCAGCTGCAGCCACGGAGGGCTCTGTTTCTATAGGGGAGCCAGGCATGGAGACACAGCCAGCAGGAGACAGGAGCCACAGGTGCCCAGCACCCACAGTCACTGGATGGGACGAGCTGCTGCAGGCTTCCCTGGCACCCCTGACATGGTGACAGCGAGGGCTGAGCCCAACCTGAGCTTGCACAAGGTGAGGGACAAACTCCTGCAATGCCCAGAGACCACGAGCCCCCAGGGACAGCATTCTCTGCCCTGTGCTGGGACAGCCTGGGGAACAGCCCTGTCCCCCTGGCAAAGCCCTATCCCAGCTTACCTCCGAGATCTTCTGGAACTGATAGTTGCTCTGGCTGCACTTCTCTGCCGTCTCCAGGGCGATTTTGTAGTTATCCACAAAGGCCTTGTAGACGCCCAGCTGGCTGGCCTGCGGGGAGCGGGGGTTAGCCGGGCACCCAGCAGGATGCTGAAGCCCCCCCGCAGCACAAGGAGCCTGGCAACCCCTGAGGGGGCTCTGCCCAGAGTTGTCCCCTCCTGGCAGGACACTGCCACACCACAGCCATCTGGGCAGCCACACATTTGGCTCTGCAGGGAAAGCTCTTGCCCAGCGCAGGACGGTGGGGCTC
The DNA here is from genome assembly GCA_036023395.1 of Myiotriccus ornatus. Taxonomy (NCBI): domain Eukaryota; kingdom Metazoa; phylum Chordata; class Aves; order Passeriformes; family Tyrannidae; genus Myiotriccus; species Myiotriccus ornatus. Next base: position 3,938,092 of record JAYRBT010000051.1, read on the forward strand.
CTGTCCAGTCCTGTAGCCCCCACAAAGCTCCAAAATCCAACAGAGAGATAACAAGTGCCTAGAGAGTGGAAGCTGAAGCCATAACTGCTTCCTAGCACCCTTCAACCCACCCTCTCCTCCTCCTCTCCCCAGCTTGGCCACAGCACCCACGGGCACGGCCCATGCTCCCATTGTACATCCAAAGCAGCGTCAGGACCCGGCCCTCCTTCTCTTCCAAGTGGAGCAAGACCTGAGGAAGGCGCATACCAGCTTCTGGAAGAGGTGGCCCATGGTGACATTGCTGTCCCACTGCTGCACCTTTGGGCACAGGCTGTCGTAGAACTCCTTGTGGATCTCATAGATGTCCTGGATCTTGTAGAAAATCGTCTCGATCTGCTGAAGGGTCAGCACAGGCTGCGACGTGGTGGCCGTGGCCTTCAGCGGTTTCATGGGCTGCCGAAGGAGAAGGGAGAGCATTTGAGATGAGGGCTGGGAGGGGAACACTGGGGACGAGGAGGATCTGAGCCAGCAGCAAGGGCTGCCCAGGACAGGTCCCAGCCAGCAGCCGCACCAAGGGGCACTCTGGGCTTCTGCATCCCCGCAGACTTCCCCGTGGTGGTGACCCCGCATTGAGCAGCAGTGTCTCGGCCACGAAGGTCAGTGAGTCCCCAGGAGGAAGCAGGGCTATAGATACCTCCCCCATGGGCTGTGGGAAAGGCGAGATGGGGCAGCCAGGCCAGCAAGGCTGGCTCCAGTGTGTCTCCTGAAGCTTTGCCCCCACCCAGGCCAGACCTGCCTGGGGGAAGCTGTCCAAGAAGAAATTACTCCCTCCCTTCATTCATCCATCCATCCATCACCCACCCCTGCTGAGGGCCATCCCTGGAGGGGCTGTGCTCACCAACAAGAGGGCCTCCAGCTGGTTGATGTAGATCTCCTCACTGGCCAGGAAACCCGAGAGCACCAGCTTCCGCATCTCCAGGCCTTTGCCAGCCTCTCGCTCGCCCTACGGAACGCAGCAAGGAGCCTGGCTGAGCAAGTGGCACAGGAGGAGACACCCCATCCCACCAGCCTGGCATCCCCACGTGGGCACATGTCCCTGCCAGTGGTGGGAAAGCTCCGTGGCAAGGCCCGGGCATGTGCCCGAGGGGCAGCAGAGCCCAGCTGGAGCCAGCTGGGAAGCCACGAGCTGTGCTGGCTCCTCTCCCCTCCCTGCTCCTGGCTGGCCAGGAGCCCGGCGCCGCTGGCAGCGCTCCAGGATGGCGCACGGCATGGCAGGACTCTCCCAGGGCAGAGTCCAGAGACGCCCAGTGAAATCATGCTTGGCGTGGATGGTGCTGCCACGTGATCCGGCACCACCCTTTCCCTCGGCTGAGGTTTTCCCAGGAACGTGCCACCCCAGCAGTCACTGCCTGGTGGCACTGGGGCAGTTCCCGGCGTCCAGGTCTGTTGCAGCACTGATGCTGGCATGACTCTTGTGGCAGGGAGATGGCTGGCCTGTGACCCTCAGTGAGGCTCTCCCAGTGTCCAGACATGGGTGCCCCAGCCTCTGAACCATCCTGTCATGCTTTAGCTTCCCCCTCCCTTTAAAAATTACACTTGGGACCAGGCTTTTGCCACCCAGACAGAGGCCAAGCACAGCCATGGTGGGGGGCATCAGTCACTCTGGGCCATCAGCCACTGAGGATGGGTTGGGGGAACACTGGTCCTGCCTCACCTCTGCCCACACCAGCCCTGGCTGTTGAGCCAGCAGAGGTGAGAGCTGCAAACACTCAAAGGGCACAGCCCCAAGGTGGGCATGGCTGTGGAGCAGCACCTCCCTGTCCCACTCTTAGCATCCATCAGCTGGCCCTGGGGGCTGCTGTGCCAACCAGGATGCCCAACCTGCCAGGCTGCACTATTAAGGCTGGGCTGTGGTGACTGGGGCGGCAGGAGGGTGCACAGGGCGGCCACTTTTATTCACTGGGAGTTCGTGGGCTCTTTGCCACCGATTAGTCACGGGCTCTTCCTGCTTCCCCCAGCCTGGGCCCTGCGCAGGAGCTCAGGAGATAAGGGGCCCACCCACGCCCGGGGCCCACAGCTCCCCACGAGGACGATGCCAACCAGACCCCCGTGACCCAGAGGAGCAACCCTTTATCAGGGTCCTGTGGCTACCCCGTCCAGGAGCCCCCAGGGAGGGCAGGGGCAGAGCCCTCCTCCAGCACCCAGGCACCCCTTGCAGGGTGAGCATGAGAAGGGTGCTGGGCTGCACCTGCCAGCACAGGGGTCCCCCAGCTCCAGGGTTTGGGACGGTTTAGGAGCTGCTGGTGGCCGCGTGGTGGGGCAGAGTGTTAAGCAGCCCCTTCTGGAGCATCCAGTGCTGGCCCTGCTGAGCCACACAGCCCCCACAAGCAGCATGCATGGCCCTACACCCCCCTAGGAGGAAGACTGGGTGGTCAGCCCGCTCTGAGCCCTTAGCACCCGATGCCTGGCACAGCCCTGCTCCGTGCCCCTGGCTACAGGCAGTCCTGGGGGAGTGGTGGGGCTGCAGGGATGCTCCTGCTGCCCCCCAGCTCTGCCCTCCACCAGCACCCACCACATCGACCCAGGAGCTGCCCTGTCACCTGGGCATCACCAGCCCCAGCAAGAAGCCCCTTGTCCCCCCATCCCCTGCCCAGCACGGGAGCAGGGTGCCCCCGCCGCCCACCTTCTCTCCGGCCGAAAACGGAGACCCAGGGCTGGTGGGGGTTCCTGGCTCAGAGTCATCTTCATCCTCCAGCACTTTATCCAGGTACCCTATGGCCTCCTCTTCCTCCTCCATGGCCGGGCGGGCAGCGGGGGAGCAGAGGGGACCCCACAAGGCTCCAGGCAAAGGGGCTCACACGGCTGAGCCGTCCCAGTCTGACTCAGCTCTGGACGCCGGCCACCACCGCGGGATGAAAGGAACCATTATGGGATTCCCCGGTGCTCCCGCTCTGCCCCGAGCTCCGGCCTTCGTTCCGCGGCGCCCCGGCCGCTCCCGGAGCGGCCGCTCAGCCACGTCCGAGCGGCGGCAGCGGCACCTCCGGGCTCGGCAGCGGCGCGGCCAGAGGGCCAGCCCGGCTGTCCGCCGCACTCCGCTCGGCCCCGGGGGCCGCCGGCGGTGGAGGGGCCGCTGCCCGGCGCTCCGAGCCCCAGCCGGCCCCAGCTCCGCCCTGCTCGCTACAGGAAATGCATCTCTCTCGGCGCTGGAGGTGGGGCTGCTCCGCCGCCGGAGTGTGGTCAAGGCTGGGGCGCGCAGAGCTGCCGCCTTCCCCAGCGCTGGCACAGCCTGGCGTGGACAGCACGGGGAGGGGTCCCCTGCCCCCTGCCAGGCCCCTCGCCCGGCAATGCGAGAGCACCCTCCCGTCCGCTGCGGCCCCCTGGATCCCTTCCTTGGATCCCGGCAGAGAGACGGACCATGGGGATTGCCACCAGCGAGAAGCGACCTTGGAGGGCAGCAGCATCACCAGAGGGGGACCTGACTCTGCACCCCCAGAAAATACCAGACCTCTCCCAGCCCAGGGGGGATGTGGGGCAGGGTCATGCAGCTGAGCCACCTGCCTTCCCACATATCTGCCCCACATCCCACAGAGATCAGCGCTGGCACCTCGCTGTTGCTCCAGCCTCACCACAACCCTGGGCCAGCTGGGACATGGGGACACGAACAGTGGTGTGACACTTCTGAGGGACACTGTGGGCCTTGGCAAATGGGGCAAGATCAGGCTGGAGAAGGGGACACCAACACAAGAGCTATTTCAGCAGCTTTCCCCCCGCTCCTCAGAAGCAAAAGGGGAACCTGTGGCCGCATGTGCTCTGCCCACAGGAGCCATCTCTCCTGCCTGCACCCGTCTGAGCCTGGAACAAACTCGTGCTGTGAGAAGTGGCCAGGGATACAGACGCAGGGACTTTCCAGAGCCTGTGTCCAACCCTGTATCCATGACACGGCTCAGGCTTTGCCCAGACTTCGCTAAGAGGGAACTGTGCCAGGACAACATGACCCTGCCTGCCACAGCTGGGTCCCCGGAGCGGGAAATGGTCCCTGTCCAAGGAAATGCTACCCACAGTGCCAAACCCAGCAGCACCCAAAGAGGGGCTGGGGCAACACCCAACACCATGACCATGGCACTTGTGTTTCCCAGGTGGGAGAGGAAGAGTCAAGATGTGTCTGCACCCAGCAGTCACACACCCCAAACATGGCCATGGCTGCCCCAGGAGCATGCAAGATGAGATGCCCCACCAGAAACCTCCTCCAGCCCTCTCAAAGCAGTGACACCAGTCCTGCCTCACCAGAGAAGAGCTACAGGGTGAACCTGGCACCCTGTGCCACCAGCCACAGCAGGACCCCCATGAAACCCTGTGCCCCTTGCAGGGCTGGACACTCAGGGACAGAATTTGGAGGGTGCTTTGCACAAGCAGTTCTGGAGATGGAGGCAGAGCCGGCACTGAGCTCCAACGCTTCCCAACCCTGTTAGTGGCAACCAAGTCATCATCCCTGCCTGTGCCCAGACCCAGTGTGCCCCACCATCCCCAAGGTCACCCCTGTGCCAGCATCTCCCCTCCACCCCTGCTTCCCTACTATCCCTGATGGTCCTGATGACGGAGCCCAGAGCTCACAGACCCGGCACCAGCTCAAAGGGCTCTGCTAAAGGACAAGATGCCCTAAGCACGAGTTTGGAGCCAGCCCCGGGAGAGGGTCCCTCCCACAGCGACGAAGGGCAGGACCCCCATCCCTCCCCTGGGGCCACCCGGAGCGCTGGGTGCCTGCAGGACGATGCTGCTCAGGGAGACCCAGGGGAGGAAGCCACACCTCTCCCTCTTTTGCCTCAGCATCCGGGTCAGGAGCTTAACTCCTTCCACGACAAAAAAAACCCCTTCACTTTTCCCAGCCCGGGCAGCAGCAGCACCGAGAGATCCCCCAGCCTGGGGCCAGGCAGTCGCTCCCCGCACCAGCCCCGAGAGGCCAAGGCCAAGGCCTGCCTGCCTGGACCCCGCTGCTCCCGGGCTTTACGGAAGCTTTTATTCTGGAAAAAAACCCAAAACCCCTTTTTTCCCTTTGCAGCTCCTCAGGCATCCCTCCTGCGAAACACCCTGTGAAACCCAAGGACTTCGAGGGGACGCGCTCGGAAGAGCAGGGGTTAAATCTAAGTTCTCCAGAGGGGGGGGCGCTTTGTGTCCCCTCCGCCCCGGACTGGTGACTGGGTCCCCGAGTGCCACTAGATGGAGCCGGCAGCCCGGCGGAGCGGCTGCGCCCTGTCCCCAAGGGCTCCCGGAGCTGGGGACACCGGGAACCCCCCCGCTTCCAGCACGCCCGGGGACCCCTCTCTCCGTTCAGCCCGTGCCCTTCCAGCTCTGCCACCGGCGTGGCACGGCGGGGCAGGGAACACGGCGTGTCCCACGGGCACAGCATCCCCGGAACCGCTGCTCCCCAAACGGCCACGGCCAGCAGGTTTTAGGATGCCAGGGGTAGTCCCCAAGGTCACAACAGCACCAGAGCACCACTGACAGACCGAGCTGGACACCCACAGCCCCCAACACACCCCCAATCCCATGCAGAGCTCCACACCCCGGGCACCTACCCCTGTGCCGAGGCCATCGGTGGGTGTGGGCGAGACACCGTCCCCGCTCTCCTGGCCGCGGGCGCTGAGCTGGGGGGACATGGTGGGCGACTCATCGATGTAGGGCATGGTTTCTGAGCCCTCTGGCAGCGCCTTGGGCTCCTCGTTGCCCTCGGCGTCGTACTCGTCCGCGCCATAGTTGAAGTCTGGCAGGGTGAGAGAGGGTGGCCGTGAGCGTCCAGGCACCGGCACAGCCGAGGGTCACCACAACCACCCTGGCCTGTGGTCACCTGTGGGCAGCTGACCCCGTGTCCCACACCCATGGCCACGTACAGACACACATGCCCATGCCCATACCCACAGCCCAGCCCAGCCCTGTTGTGTGCTCAGCCAAGCAGGCAGGGCATCACACAGAGCATCCTTGCCCCGCAGGCATCCTCTGCTCGACACACTTCCCTATATTTGAATAATTAACAGAACCGAGAGGCCCAGGGCCTCGTCTGTGCAGGGACAGCTGCTCTGCCAGATGCTGCAGCCCCATGCAAGCAGCTCTGCCCTCCCTGCCTGCCCGCTGGCCACCACCCCCGTGCCATCCCCGGGCAGGGATGGAGCTGGGCTGGCAGCCACAGCCGCCGTCCTCCCCGCTTCCCCATGCCCACACTCCTCAGAGTGTGGGAACAGGTGCCAGGATGCCTGGATCTGCAGCATGGAGGACAGAGCCACCCCCCTGGAAGAAGTGGGATGGTGGCAGCTCCACAGAGGGTGGGCAGCTCGGCCCATGGTGGGGGACCAAAGGGGGCTGCTTTCCCCAGTCCAGGATGAGGCCCCCAGCACGCCACGACAGCACCCATTTTTGGATGCCCTATGCTGACCCACAACCCCCCCACCACCCACAGACCAGGGGAAGCCAATCTGGGGAGCTAGAGCCCCAAGGGGTAGTGGGGTGGCTCCAGGGTCTGTGATGGGTCCCTGGGGCGCAGCAGGGACCGGGGTACATCCTAACCTGTTACCATGGGAACGGCAGCGGCTCGGTGGCAGCGGGAAGAGGTGGCTGCAGCAGCCCCGAGATGCTGACAAAGGGGAGGGGGAAGGGAGCCCGGCTGCGGCAGGGGTGGCTGTGGGGTGCAGCCAGCACCCCCATCCTGAGCTGCAGCCAAGACCCCCTCAGCATCCCCCAAAGAGGAAGGGGATGTGGCTCAGCCAACACAATCCCAATCCCCTCCCATCCAGCAACCCCATGGATCTCTAGACCACACATCCCCCCAGGCTTCCTGGGCACAGACAGCAGGGAGACCCCAGCTAAGACCCTGGCTGGTAACCTGGCCAAAACAGGGTGCACTGGGGCAGGAGCAGCCATCCCAGACCAAACCCCACACCATCGCCACTTCATGCCTCCACGGCCCTGCCATCCTGGCCAAGGACTCCCCTGGCTCCCACCAACACTGCTCAGTGCATTAATATTGCATTCAGCTTCCTAGTGGAAGTGGATAAATCTTTAAATCAAAGAGTGTTGCAAAGCACTCAGGCCAGGAGCCCTGCCAGTGGGGAGGGATAGGAGTTCCCATCCTGCACCTGAGGGGGATGAAGAAGAGTCCTGACAGGGGCCAGATGCATCCCACTTCTGCCAGAACACCACAGCCCCTCTTAGCCCTTGCTTCATTAGCAATTAGCTGCTAATAATCATTAGCACATGGGGCCACTCTCACTGGGCCACCACAGCCCATGTTCAACCCAGGAGCTGACTACAGAGGAGGGGAAGCCCATGATTCCTGCTGGTCCTCAGCTTCCAGGGAAATGGGATCCCTGGCTCTAACCTGTCCTGCCTCCTCATGGCGGGATGTCCACAGTCTCTTCTGCCTTTGACAGGTGCCAGCTGTGGTGCTTCCAGCTCCTTCCAGGAGCATGGCAGCATGAGGTTCATTAGCAGTGATGTCCCCCATGATGGCCACCTCTCCAGTACACCCACCCCACGCAGCTCCCCTGAGCCTCCCTAAGCTGAGCACTGTCCCCAGGCTGGAGATGTCCCAGAGAATCCCAAACCTCTCACCCAAGTGCCCCTGCCCATCAGGTGGGGCCTAAGGAGGAGCCAAGGCAGCAGAGAGGGGACAAAGCTGATGGTCCAGGACCACCAGCTCAGAGGCCATCAGGCTCCCCCACCCTCCCTCCACCATGGCCAAGGTTCTGCAGCTCCAGCTTAACCACGGGGCAGGCAACAGGGACATCCAGCGTGGCATCGTCACCGTGGGCGTCCTGGCAACCCAGGTGTGGTGGCTCAGCAGCCAGGTAATGAGAACAGCGTTAATGAGGCGGCTGGGGACCCTGGGAGGTGACACCCACAGCAGTGCAGGGGGGAAGTTGGGATCGGTGGCACAGAGGGGGAAGGGACAGACCTGCGGGGATGCAGCAATGACCTGGCTGTCCCATCGCTACCAGTTGGAGCAGATCTACAACCCAGTCCCGGACCAGAGCTGGGGGTCAGATCTACAGGCAGTGCCCCATCAGGCACCCAAGGAGAGGGACCCTGCATTGCCTGCATGATGGAGGACAAAGCCATGTCCTTGTGGCTCCAGCTGTGCCACCCGTGGCTGTGCATTATTTGTGGGGCTCTCACCTGGGGAGCTCAGGAAGAGGAACCTTCCCAGCACTCCCAGAAGCCACTACAGGGAGGGAGCCAAGCACCGCCAAGCAGCTAGGATGGGCAAAGGGGACACTGCTGGGTGAGGGGACACAGTGGGTCTGGCCCCTGTGTCTCCCTGCCTGTGGGGTGCTCGTGCCACCCAGGCAGCCCAAACCTAGCACGTCCCTCCCTCCTCCCCCACAGCTGCATTGCCCCTGCAGCCTGTTCCTGTGCCCGTGCCAAAACCCAGCGCTATTTTTGCTCCTGCTTTTTAGCAGCAGTGGAAACCCTCCTGCTCCACCCCAGGGGTGGGGACCAAGGAGAGGGAGGCAGCCTGGCCCAGGGGAGCCACTCTGGGGGGCAAAGAAACCCCGACCCAAAACTGCCTTGTAACCCTGACCCCACACATAGCCCTGGGGCGCTGAGCTGGATCCAACCCCACACTGCACCAAGGGCTGACACCCATGGGATGCTGACGCCCATCAGGGCAGGGCCCTGTGGGCTGGCACGTGGACACAGCAGGGTGACAGAGCCAGGAACGAATCCGCGTGGGGGATTATTTTCCCCAGGAAATTGTTTCTCCTTCGCCACATCTTCCCAGGACCGACTCAGGCTAATGCCAGCACAATGGTCCCCAAGAGAGAGCTCGGCCAAGGGCAGCAGCTCCTGCCCAGCCCAGAGAGGCAGCACAGTCACAGCAGCTCAAGGTGGCATTTCCTTCACTTTCCAGCTGGACACGTGCTATTCCCTGACACCAATGCTCACCCATTCTATCCCATTTCCAGGAGAAGCCCAACATCCACAGGGAGCCTGGGAGATTTTGGGGAAGCGCCATGGTTTCCCTGTGCCTGGGTGAAAATTCACCATGACAACACAGATGCGTGAGCTGGCCTCAGACCTGCCTCCACGGGCCTCCCCCAAAGGGTGGCTCGACACAAACAGCATCTCCTCCACACCACCACTGCTTTGCCCAGTGTGATGAAGGCTGGACCCTGCCCTGCCTCCCCCAAAACGTGGGCACACCAAGCAGCCTCCCCCACGCCTTGGCAAGGGCAGCTGGAGGAGGATTTGGGATGGCAGAGCAGTGGCTTTGCAGAGATGCCGTGGCTGGGAAGGAGGGTGCAGAGGCTGGGGCTGGATGTGGCCCCCGGGCTCCAGCCCAAACACCTGCACAGGCTGCACAGCCACGCCAGACCCCGGGACTGCCACTGCGGGATGCAGCCTCCAGCTGTGGATATCAGAGGTTTCGGGCTGGAAAACTTGGGGAGGGGGCTCAGCCCTATGCAATGTGCCCCCCGGTGGCTCCTGCTCCCTCTAGGGCATGCCAGATGCCAGATCCACGCATGGGGCATGCTCCGGAGCATCCCACCTTCCCATGCACCCGTGCCAAACCTCGCTGCCTCGCAAGAACCAGGCTCCGAGCTCAACACTGCACCCCAAAACCCACCCCCAGGGTGCCCACGCAGCTCAACGCTCCCCCAGAATGAACAACGGGGACCCCGAGACCAAGCCCGCTCATCCCCAAGCCATGTCCCTGGAACCCTCAGCCGCCGCTGCGCCAGCTGCCGTGGGATCAGGACCGCCACTGCTCCGAGGCTCATTCCTCCCTGCTGCCCGTCCGTGGGACCGGGGGATTCGCACCTCCCCGGTTGCTGCAGGACGCCCCCGGCCCCGCCGGCCGCCAGCCCCCGGGTACCGGCACCGCGTTGCCACAGCACCCTCGCCACAGCGCCTCGGAGCTCGCTGCGAAAATCACGGCTGGGGGAGATGTGCCTTCCCACCACCGCGGAGGGACGGGAATGGGACGTGGGGCGAAAAGCACCCACATCCCCAAGGACCCCCGTGGGCAGTGCCAGCTGTCAGGCTGCTCCAGCCCCAGCGAGCCCCACCGCGCCGGGGCCACCATCGCCACCACTCATCCCGCTCACGCAGCCCCCGGAGCGGGCAGCCGGTCCCCAGAGCCTGGGGGATGTTGGACGGATTCCGGCCAGCGCCGTCCCGCCACCGGGGCACGCGGGACGCTCACGGAGGGGAGCGCAACCCCCTGCCAGCCCCGCCAGCCCCCTGCCCGGTCCCGCCTCAGCCCGGGACCCCCAGCGCAGGATCCCCGGCACAGCATCCCTCCCCAGCGCGACGCAGCGTTACACAACAGGTAGGGGAGACCCAGCCCGCCGCCCCCCTCGCCCACCCCGCAGCCCAGGCCACGTACTGCTGTAGAGGGTGTCGATCCAGGAGAGGCGAGGCAGGCCGCGGTGGCTCAGCGGCTCCATGCTCGGAGGGCTGTGCCGGCGCTCAGCCCCGCCAGCCCGCTCTCATCGCACAACAAAGGCGGCGGGCGAGGGCGGGAGGCGGGGGCCGCGGGCCCAGGCGGGGGCTGGATGGCAGAGCCGGCCACAGCCGCCTGCCCGGGCACACGGCCGCTCCTCTGCCAAGGGTGCCCAGGGAAGGAGGTGCCGCCTGGCAATGGCAGCGCGTCCCGCCTCCCGCCCCTGCCTTGCCGGGGGGAGCCGAGCTCCGCGTCCCCCCGCACGCAGCCACGCCGACCCTCCGCAGGGGTCTGGGGACCGCGCAGGAGGAGGAGGAGGAGGAGGAGGAGGAGGTGATGTTGGTGGCACAGCGGCCCATGCGGCTGCTCCCCGGGCCACTCCAAGGAGAATGGGGGGAAGGGGGAGCTGGCTCCATCACCCCTTCTACCATGGTCTCATCTCCTTCCTATAACCCAGGGATACTGTGCCCACTTCCCAGCAAAGCCTCCCCAGCCCCTCAAGCCACTACGGCTGAAGCACACAGGCTCCTCCTGGTCCCGCTCCCCCTGGTTCTGGGAAGCAGGGCCTCCAGGAGCCGGGAGCAGCCCTGCCCCATTCAGCCGGGGTTAGCAGAGCAGGACGTGGGCAGGCAGGGGTTAAACCGCCCTCCCCAGCCGCGTGTAGCCAAAGGAAATACAAAGTGCCAGAGTCATCAACCCCAATATGTCAGGGCGCCAGCCAAGCGTTCAAGTGCAAAGACTGCCCTGGTTCAGCCTGTGCCGGCACCGCTGCCCCGTCCCGGAGGATTGGGCGGCATCCCCGGCCAGTGCCCTCGGCCGCATCCTGCCTGTGGCCTCAGTGTGAAGAGAAGGGCCTGGACCAGGCACTGGGGCCAGATGGGAACCAGGCAGGAGGGATAATGCTCTGCCGTTGGAGCATGAAGTGCCAGGACGCAGGTGGCATCGGCAACCGGCTGGGAGACCTGAGAGGACCCTGTCAAGGCACTGCCACCACCTGATCCCCACTCCCAGGGATGTCCACAGACACAGCATTTTGGGGGAGTGCAGCAATGCCAGTGCTGTGATTCAGCATGGCTGGAGCACATGGAACCATTGGCACCTGGCACCCAGGATGAGGAGCTGCTGCTGTCCCTGGCACAGCCCTGCCTGCCTGCAGGGGCTGCATCCAGCCCCGATGTGGCAAGGACCCACATCCACAGCCCACTGCACCCACAGGCTGTGAGTCACCAGGTGCTGAGTCAGTGGCACAGGGTGCAGCCCTACAGCTGCCATTTCCCATCCCTCGCCTGACCCACTCCCAGGTGTTTTGGGGAGCCAACACTCCCCGTGCCCTCAACCTGTTATCACGGGTAGTGCCCAAGGGTAGCCACAGCATGACAGTCTTTGCTGCTGTCCATCTCCCACCAGCTCCCCCATTCACTCCTGCCTTGGCTCCAGCTCAGCGTGTCGTCACTCCATCCCTTAAAGGTTCCAACTGAGAGTCCTCTCCATCCTCCCCAGCAAACCCCACGCCACTGCAGCCCCCCCAGCCCCTCACAGCAAGAGGCTCTGCCAGGAAGGCGACAGTGGTTCAGCCGAGCACATCAACCCTGTTCACGGCAGGAAACCACTCGTGCCCTGGGGAGCACCAGCACAGGGTGGTGGCTGCAGGGCCACGGGGGCAGCAGGAAGCTGGTTTTCCATGCACGGCTCCCTGCATACATGCAGAGGTTTTTCCACGTGCTTTTCCCAGCCAGACACACCTCCTGGCCACTCCTGCCCATGGCACCAGCCTCTCTATGCCACCATGCCCCCTTTGCACATCTTCCTCTTTATCCAACACGGGGCATGAGCTGAGCACTTGGAAGAGCTGCCAGACCCCACGGAGCCCTCCACCAGCTGGCCACCCTTGGCCTGGTACCACACAGCAGGTCCTGGCAGTGCCATGGCCAGGAGGACCAGGCCAGCAAATGCCTCACAGACCCAGGGCCATCCTGTGCTGCACCCAACGGCAACACACACCAAACCAGGCAGGTGCCCTTGCACAGCCCACACAAAACAGCCCCACCAAACCACTGGGCTTTATTTTTACTTTGGTTCTCGTGTTCTATTCACCTTTGCAAAAACAACAAAACCTCAAAACCTGCAAAGCAGCTTGAACCTTCCTCCTCTCCCCAGGAGAGCTGGCGGGAGCACCCACCCACACCCTGGCACCCATCACCCCGGCACCCATCTCCCCTCAGTGATACAGACCAGTCCTGGGTGAGGAGATGCTGCCAACCATGTTCTCAGCCCCCGTCAATCACCCCCAGCTCCAGCTGGGAGCATCCCTGCGGCAGAGCCGAAGCCTCAGCTCCACAGTTCCTCCCCACCACCAGCCAGCCCTGCACAGCCTGCCTGGTGTCTGGCTGTCTGCCTGGCATCTGCCCAGCCCCTGCCCGCCATCCCACGCATCGCTATTTCTGGGCTCTTGTGCAAGAGTCCTCCAGTCACAGCCACGGGAGCTGCAGGAGCCTCGGCGCTCGGCCAGGGCCGGGCAGGGGCTGCTGGTGGGAACCCAGGGCTGACAGCAACCAGAGAGCAGCTCCAGAGCCACCTGCACCTCCAACGCTGGCACAGGGCAGTCTTTTCCTGCAGGAAGAGTGGAATGGGAGAGGGTGGTTGGGGAGCACCATGCAAGTGCTAAGAGCAGCCAGAGTGCTTTAATTAGGAGAGGTGAAGCCTATGTGTCCTGGAGCCACGGCAGGGACACAGCCAGGGCTGCGGAGCCCGGGGCTGCGGTGAGAGATGCCAGCCAAGAGCGTGGCTTTCCCAGCTCCTCCAGTGCCTGCTCTGCCGGGCTCTCCAGGAGGTCCAGGCTCTCCCTCGCTGGTGCAGAGCAGCAGCTACCCCCTTGCCAGAGGCTGCAGAGAGAGAGGAGAGGAACAAATGAAAATGTTTCCACCCTCCCCGCCAAGGAGCACGGCAAGTTCTTCCTGCCGGGTGTCCTGAACATGCCGCTCCTCAGTCCAGCATTAAACTTCTGCCCCAGTATCACTTCCCTGTGGGATGGAAGCCCCGAGGTCTGAGCTGCATTGGCCCCAAGCTGCACTCACAGACCTGGGGCATGGCTGAGGGGTGCCTGGAGCACAGGGCAGCTCAGCCAGCTTTGCTTCCCACCACAGAAGCTTCAGAGGAGGAGGAGGCGTGAAGGAGGAGGTGTTGGTTTGCAGCCTCGGAACAAAAACCGCCCATGGAACAAAAACCATCCAGAAAGCCCCATCCCAGCACAAAGGTCTCCCTATCTGCCAGATCTTCAAACAATCCCTGAACTTTGCAGCTGGGACTTATCTCAAGGCAGATCTGCAGGAGTCCTCTGGGATTCTGCTTAGGCTGGTCAGGCTCTGCTCAGGCTACAGCCAAGGGAGACAAGAAACACTGCTGCTACTGATCTACATATGCCAATTATCCTGCTTAGCAAACACTGATAAAGTAACTTGGAGGGGAAATCTCATATTTGGAGATGTCTCTTGGGGATGGGGTGAGTTCCATGTGCTCTTTCCTGCTGGCTCCTGGTGCCTGCTCCAGGTGACCTCAGCAACGCCACAAACCAAGGGCACAGGTGCCATTTTCCTGTCAGGGATGCACACTTAGTGAGCTGCCCTGGCAAACTCGGGCTCCTTTCCCTAACACAAGGAAATAGAGCACAGAGGAAAGTCTCTCCCTCTGATCCCCGCTGCAGGGCTGGCCCCAGCAGACAGCATCCAGCAGAACACAGAGCAGAGCCATCCGCTGGGATCCCAACCGGCGGCATCGCTGGGCAGGAGGGGAGGAGGAACCGGCGGAACAAAGAGCCCTGCCGCACAGAAGTGTCTTTCCAGGGGAAAAAAAACCCAACAAACCCAAACCAGACTTCAATAGACTTACAATGCAAATGTATTCAGGCCCCGCAGGGCACTTCTGGCTCTATCCAGCCACCTAATGAGGGCTCCTTGCCTGCCCTGCTGCTGCTCCTGCCTGGGGCAGCCGATCAGCGCTGCACCGAGCCTGGGGCCACCTCCGTGCTGAAGTGGTCACCCCACGGTGGGCACAGCCCGTGGCACTGCTGCCACTGGAAGGCAAACTCCATCCCCTCCTGCCTTTCTGCAGAGCACCAGGGCAGACTGTGCAGCCCAAGAAATGCTGTTGAGCTGGGGGAGCTCAGCATTGTCTCTGCCCCAAATTACAGGGGGACAAAAACCCAGCCGGAGGGACTGTGCTCAGCTGATGGAACACAAGGACATGCATCCACAGGGATGCTGCAGCCAAGCCCACCTCCTCCAGGTGAGATGCTGGCATATCTGTGCCCAAGGAGAACCGCAGCTGTGCCGGGGGAGTGCAACGGACAAGGACTCCCAACCCACCGAGCATCCATCCTGCTTGGTGGTCACAGGGTGCTGGCACCTGGAAGGGCTGTTTTCCCACCCAGCAGATGCAGCTGCTGCCAGCTCTGCCCTGGAGCACAGATCCTGTTGGTGCCCGTGGGCAGAGCTGGTCACAGGTTTTCCCTTTGCTCTTCCAGCTCCTTTACAAGCCCTCCATTATGAGCCCATCACAGGGCAAACTCCAACAGCCAGCACTTACTGCTCTCACCTAAAGCTATGCTTTAAACAGCAGCTCTTCTACTCCAAGGCATTTTAACCTCATAAACCTTGCATTTATTTATGGTTTTCTTTAACAGTGCCAACCTGCCCCAGCGTTAACCCCGCCATCCCCACCTCAGGCAGCCCCACGTCATGCAGGGGTTGCTGTCACAACGCCACCAGGGGGGTTTGTGCAGAGAAGCCACCTCCCGAAACTCCACCGGGCCCCAGAGCAGATGGAGATGGTTCAAAGGTCCCCAGCAGGCGCACACACACACACACACACACACACGCTGCGGTTTTGTCCTCGCCTGAGCAGTTAAAATTAAACACTGAGACTCTGCCTGGCCTTCCCTGGCCAGAGGAGGAAGGTCCAGCATCTTCAGAGCCAAATGAGCGCTTTCCAGCAGAGGGGAAATACGATGAAGTAAAAATTTTAAAAAGTAGATACGAGGACACAGAAGTGGCAGATGGGCTCTCAGGGAGGGACAACTCCCCCCACTGCACCTCCCCACTTGGGCACCGACCCCCAGATCTCCCCCTAAGGGAGGTGCTAAAGAGGGGGAGATGGATGTATAGACCATGCAACACTTCACCTTTCTGTGGGAGCTCCTCTGCCTCCTGCACGCCGTGACCTACCCCAAGGAGAAAGAGATGCACCAGGATAAACTCCGGACTTTGGTCACTGTTTTCTGTTCTTTTCCTTTGCTGAGGTTTTAGGGAATATTCCAAGAAAGGGATGAGGAACCAGAAGGGTCCAAGGGTGGCTCAGGACAGCAGGACAGAGCCCTGCCTGCAGCATTACCCCATCACCTCCCTGACTGCAGGACAGAGATGCCACTTTTGCAGTATCATGTATTTGCCAGGAGTAGCACAAGCTGAAAGCAGGAGGGGAGCAGCAAGAACAAGCCCTGCATTTACCCAAACCGTACCAGAAGCCCCCAGCACGACACCCATAGGAATCCAGCCCCAAGCTGGGCATGCAGGGATGAGGCAGCCAATGCCCCAGGGACTCCAAGTGCCCCAGGGCCCTTCTCCATCTCAGCCCGTTGGTGCACACCCTGACAGCGCTGCTTTTCTGTGCTCACCGCCCTCCGAGGCAGGGACCCCCCTGCTGCCCGCAGCTCCCTTCCCATTTCCCAAGGTACCAGTGAAGGCAGTGCAGCAGGGCGAGGAGAAGAGCCCACGTGACTCCAGAATATTTCCTTGGGAGAAACTGTAATTCCAGCTAAACAGAGGGCTGGGGATTCATTTACAGCACAGCTTGCAGCCACAGCATCCTGCTGTAACCAGATCCGCCAGCCAACGCCATCATGGGCTATTCCAGCTACGCCAGCTCTCCCCACCCCAGAGCTCACATTTCTGGGGCGCAGGGCGCTGCACAGGGCAGGTCAGGGGCTCCCAAACCACGCAGCCTTCACGAGGAGCTCCAGGAGCTCCCGCAGCATCCCAGCTCCATGGCAAAGCCAGCCTCTTCCTCCGCTTCCCAAGGACAAAGCGAGCAAACCCAGCACCGAGTTCGTTCCACCTCCGCACGCGCTACCTGGCTGCCGGGCACAAAGCATCTCCGACGGGCACCGCCGCCTCCCTCCTGCTCAGCTCACCCTCTCCTCGCTGGTACCAACCCGCAGCACCGGACCTTCCATCCCTTCTGTGGCAAGAGGGAGGTGATGGAAGCGGCACCCAGCCCGCCCCGGCACACCCCGACCACCTCCCGGCACGGCACCGCGCATACTCAGCTGCAAGGCCAGCTGCGTGTTTGGCCACAGGGACAGGTGACGGCCAGGATGAAGGGAATTTTAGTCCTTTCCACGCTTCGTTCTTAGCCATCTGCTCGCTGACGCTCAGATTTTGTTGGTCCCGGGTGAGCTGGCACAGGCGTTATCTCAGATGCCAGGATCGTGTATCTGGCTGTCACACGCGCTGCTCTCGTGCAGCAGCCGCAGACAGGGGCATCTCGCAGATTTCCTCGCTTTAAATCAGATTAATCACAAGCTACTTAAAGGAAACCACCGGTAATTCCCACAAAGACGATATTCAACGCTCCTTCACTTGCTGTCCAGATAGTGCCTCCATAGGTTATGGTGATACAGCTGGGGACTGATGCGTTCAACCACAGCCACAGCACCATTACGCTCCAAAATTCACATTAAAATACTGAGGGACCCAGGCAGAGCAGCACTAACTGAGTTACACACCACCAGCGTGCTGGCAGGAGAAGCAAACAGCACCACGATCAGGAATTTTCAATTATATCTGAAAAATAGAGAGAAGTGAGAAGAAAACAACAGGAGCACTAAGTTAACCAACTGCCCGTGAAAAGGGGATCCAGGCAGCGACCTCACACGTCTTACTGGACCCTCAAATTTTGCTTTTAAATGTCAGCGCCGTCAGCGCACACAGGCGCCCTTATAACACCCAACAAAGAAAAGTGCTGACGCCTGGGAAAGGCTCGGGACAGGCTCAGGACAAGGCTGGGGAGGGCTCATCAACATCGCTGCCATCAGCTGACCTCCGTGCAGAGCCCAGCCGTGTCATGGGACAAGGAGCCGGGAGCTTCCTCCTCTGAGGGGCGCTGGAGATGGTGATCCTGATGAAGACCCATTTAGGGAAAGAGGAAGAGGCCACATTTGCCCACAGCAGATGCAGCCTTGGACTTCAAGGTCTCATCCAAAAGACTCACCAGGACCAGCTGCAAAGGTCTTGCAGGCTGGTACTGGGCTGGAGGATCCTTCTGACTTACAAAGCTGGGACCCTTGGAGGCTTATGCTGTGCTCCAGGGAAGTCCCTTTAAGAACACTCCCTGGCCTGAGAGCAGCCTTGCACAGTCCTGGGTTTGGAAACATTCAGGAGCATTACCCAGATATAAATGCAACGCAGATCCAAGCACAAATCCTTCTGATTTGTGCTTGGTCGCTCCAACGCACTTGAGCCACTTCAGCCACTGAGCAGCTCTCCAAGAAGTACAGCGAGTGTCTGCTGACGGGAGCTGGAGAAGGGCCTGGAGCAGCCCTTTGAAGGCAGCACATGGAATGCCCTTGGTCCTCACCCCAGGGCTGGGACCAGGCTCCCACAGCCAGTCCCTGCCAACTGGGGAGCGGCACAAACACTCACACGTGTGAGCCTGGCACAGTACGGCAACAACACCAGGAGCAGCCATGCACTTTGGACATTTCACCTCCAGACAGCTCAGGAAGGTGAAGTGGAAACTGAGCTGCTCTCCAGCACTGCAGACTAATGCAATAAATATAAATTAACTGAATATCAAGCACAATTTGACATCAGAGCACTTGCTACCCAGGCAATCTTAAACCAGCACGATACAGCCTTGGGGCAAAACCACCACCCCAAACAATCAAGCAAGAACAAAATTAACTCAAGTCAGCTGCAGAATTAGCAGCATTAAAAGTGGCATTCCCTAGCTGCCGGGACTGTGTTTGAACCGGGTTTAAAGCTGATGCAATAACAACTTCCAGGCCGCTGGAAGTAGGACAGCGTGACGGGTGACAGCGCTAGCTGGCTGCACCTTCAGTGCCACAAAACAGCCAGGCAAAATAACAGTGTCCTCAATCCACCCAGAAGAATGCCCCAGGACATGTCACCATCCCGGGAGGCTTCTGCTTTAGCATCTCCAGGATTTCCCCACATGAGGGTGTCACCTGAGCAGAGGTGTCCCGGTGAGCCGGGTCAGACAGGAGGAAGTGAGTCCTCCACAGTGTCCCAGCCCCAGAGGTGGCTCCTGGGCCAGCACCACATCACCAAGACCCAACTGCAGGGGACCAGCAGCCACCCTCCCTCCTTGCACACCTAAAGGTGGGGCCTTGGCATGGGATGTCCTTGAAGTGGGACAGGGAGGAGACACAGCTCGGGGTGACCTTAGTGGTGGGACAGCACAAGGGCTCAGGGTGGCATTAGCTGTTTGATGGGGATGGCACAAGGAGTTGGGGCATACTCTGCTACGTGATGGCATGGGGTGCTCCTGGGTGCACGATGGGGACACCCTGGGGAGACCATCAGATGCCCTGCTGTGCCACAGGGGACCGGCTGCATCAACCGTGTAGCAGGGATGGCACAGGGTTTTGGGATTGCCTTAGCAGTGGCACGGCATGGGGACACGGGGACGGAGTGGCACGGGATGCCACGGGCATGACACGGAAGCACAGGACCGGCAGCGCGAGGGCTGGGGATGCCCTCGGCCGCGAAGCGGCTCAGGACGCCCTTGACCATGCGATGGGGACAGCGCAGGGGGGCTTGGGGTGGGGACGGCTCCCCCTCGGCCGCCCCGCGGCACCCACCTGCCGAGGAAGCGTCCTCCGCGTCGGAGCTGCCGCCGCTGCCTCGCTCGGGGGAGCTGCCGGCGGGGC
>JAYRBT010000051.1:3959473-4016558 GCA_036023395.1 Myiotriccus ornatus
GCACCCACCTGCCGAGGAAGCGTCCTCCGCGTCGGAGCTGCCGCCGCTGCCTCGCTCGGGGGAGCTGCCGGCGGGGCCTGACGTCGGTGCCCGCCCCCGGCCCGCCCCGCCTCGGCTCGGCCCCGCCGGGGCGGGGGCAGCGCTGCCACCGCCCCCCGGCCCCGCTCCGGCTGCGGGACGGGATGGGATGGGATGGGGGGGGATGGGGGATACGCACCCCGCTGCTCCGACCCTCGGTCGCTCCGCCCCCGGGTCTCCCCGAGAGGCTGCGGGCCGGGGGATGCGGGTGTGGGAGCGCTCGGTGCCGGCAGCGTCAGAGCAGTAACAGCGTGATAGCTGGTGCCAGAATCCATCCCACGCGCTGCGAGGGATCCCTGAGCCAGGAACAACGGAGCCTTGAAGGCACGGGGTGGCTACTGTGCTATGGGGTGGCTACTGTGCCACCACCGAGCTGCCCTTCCCCAGCCTCCATGTGCCCTGGTCTTCACTGTGGAGCTCTGCCCAGCCTCCTGGCCACCCTCATCCTCTGGCCAGTGAAACTCTGCCTGCCCTGTTGGTGTCAGGACGGATGGACCGTTCCCAGCAGATGGAGGGGCAGGCACAAGCTCTTGTGGTGGGCAACAGAGTTCTACAACTCCCTGAAAGGAGGGTGTAGCCAGGTGGGGTTGGTCTCTACTCACAAGTAACAAGCGATAGGACAAGAGGAAATGGCCTAAACCTGTGTCGGTGGAGGTTTAAGTTGGATACACTGAACGATTCTGTGGTTCCATGAAGGCCCACGCAAAGCGTTTGTGCCCACTCTGCCACACACGCTGTGTTTAAGCTGCCAGGGCAGCACGTGCCCAGGGCTCACTCACACCTAAACAGACAGGGCTTTCCAGCTGTGCCCTGGGCAGGGCTGTTCCCCTGTGCCAGGCAGGGTGCTGGAGGACAGGCCCTCCCCAAGGCGGGGGCAGGAGCCTCCAGGTAGCACGGCCTCAGGGCGCTGCCTTTCCCTGCTTTCTCGTGTGCCCTGCAGGATATCGGGGCTGTGGATGGATGACTCACCAGCCCGTGTCCCTTGTGACACCTGGCCATGCCCCAGCAGGAACAAAGCGCCCTATTTATTTACCCACGGGGCCCAGACTGTGTCTCAGCAGCCGCCTCCTCCTTCCCCTCCGTCACCAGGGGTGGGCACCTCCCTGCACGTCGATGCCTGGCTCTCATGCTGCCCTGCCACAGGATCCCTTGCTTCGCTCTGGCGGATCCACACCTCCCAGTGCAGCCTTCCCAAGGAAGATGGATGGTGCTGGGACACTGCCAGGAGCTGGGCAGCCCCCCCAGGCCTCCTCACCCCAGCAGGGTTTTACCTCCAGTGAGGGCTGTGCTCCCAGATGGCCCCGGCAGCTCTCACCTGGAAGCAGCAGTGGTTTGGGGGTGCTGGATGGATGTGGGTGAGGGGCAGCCAGTCCAGGGCTCTTTGCAGGAGTTAAGACCCAGCTGAGCAGCAGTGTCAGGGGTGAAGACACACGGAACACACCTCTGGCTGTGGGACCCATGAGAGCTGTGACAATACTGGGACCCATGAGAGCTGTGACAATACTGGGAGGTGCCCAGCACTCAGCAGCGCCCCAGTCCAGTGTGACACAGGTGAGGTGTCCCTGGGGGCCAAACCACTTCTTAGAGGCTGGGGAGGAGGACGGGGGTGCCATGAGTGGCCTGATTTATGCGTGGCGACAGATAATTACGGCTCTTTCATCATCTGTCAGGCAGGCCGGCCCAGCAGAGCCCTATAACACGTTTGTGGCTCCCCATCTCAGCACATAAATCTCACCAGCACACGGTGATAAATCAGCAGGGACGGGGGAGCAGGGCCTGGGTGGGCGTTCCTGCTGACCTCCCGCCCTGTAATGGGCACCTAGGTAGGAAGCGACCAGGACGAGGTGGGGATGGCCCAGCGGGATGCACTAATTACAGGTGGCAGGTGGCATCCGATGGCCCGTGATTTATAGTCTGGTCTTGCCCACTTCCAAGAGCTGGGCCTGGATCCCTGCAGCCAGGGCTGCCCAGAGCTGAGATGCTGGGAGCCCCTGGCAGCTTTCCCCAGCCAGCTCCTGGGGGCTGTGGGCAGGATTTGGGACTGCTGCTTCTGCCCCTCCCTCTGCCCAAGCATCACCCAGCTGGGCCTGGCTTTGTGCCCAGCTCAGCCTCCTCCGTGCCTGTTCTGTACTGCACCTCCTGACCTCCCAAACCAGCAAGAACATTCCCATGGCAAGGATCTGTGCTGCTTAGCTGGGTTTTAGACAGGCACGTCTCTAAGTGGGTCTGACATCCGTGTCCTGCTGGCATTCAAGCGTCCTGAAGATCCCCTCGCTCCTGAGCTGAGCCCACCGGGTAAGTCAGTGGTTGGGGAGCCTCCGCTCCTGGGCAGGGCAAGACTGGGTGGTGAGAAAGATGCTGGGGAGAACAAGAGTGCTATAGTGAGCACAGGTGAGTGCTCAGAAATATTTGCAAGCTTCACCTCTCTTTGAAGTCCTGGTGCCTCAGCCTCCCCTCTCCCTGAGGCCCTGGCTCCTGATTTATTGGGTTCCTGGAGGAGAGGCACCTAAATTAGCTCAGGCTTCAAAGAGCCAAGAGAGGAGACGGGCAATAGACAAATAACCCCCTGCTAATTGTGGCTATTGATCAAACATGGCCCAGGACGATCAGATAGGAAGGGACGGATCAAGGGGGGCACATTCTGCAGGGGCTCTGCTTTTGCACCAGTCACCCCAACAATTTGTCAGATCCACTCCTGGGCTGTTTTTCAAAGCATTACCTGTCACACAGAAAGGCATTTAGTGACTGCTTGCTAATGAGATGATGGGCAAACACACGTGGCTGTCCCTCACAGCTCTGAGGTTGGGGACCTGGCCCTGCCCATGGCCTCCGGACTTGCTGCACCTGGGAAGTCCCTCATCTCACCAGCTGGTGGATTCAGGAAACAAGGAGCTGCTTTCAGCATCGTTTTCCCCAAGTAAGTGCCGGGCAGGCCCATCAGCCCAGACAGCTCTGCCCCCAGGCTCCTGCTCTACTGCGAAGGGACAGGAAGGCTCTGGAGGCAGGTAGCACTTTAGCTCTTTTATCACCTGCCCCAATCCCCCCTGCCACATTCTTGCTTCCTGCTCCGCAGGGCAGAGGCGTGCCAAGCCCTGCACATTCCTGTACCGACCCCAACTCCCGGGGGCTGCTCCTTCCCAGGCACCCACCTACCTCAGTGCCCAGGGATGCTCCCAGCTCGCTGGGGTGCAGTTGTGTGGATCTTCCAGCCCCAATCCTGGGGCAGGAGTAACTGTGTCTTCTCCTGCACTCAGCCACAAGTCTTGCTCCTCTCTCAGCAGTGTCATCATTCCGTGCCTCAGTTTCTCTTGGCCGGGAAATAACAGAGATGCTGCAGCGCCCACGAGCTGGGGGGAAAGAAGAGCCAGGGTGGGGATGTCCCAAGGGGCTCTGTGTCACAGAAGCATATAAAAGCAGGGACGACCTGGCCCAGGCTGAGCCACCAGCCTACCCAGTGGCAGGGAGAGCAGAGCAGCACAGGGGAACTCCTGCAGGGCCCAAATTCTTAGCAGAGGGTAAAGCAACCGCTGCAACACGTGCTTGGAGGAGGTGCTTTTCCCCTGGGGCCTGTGAGCATCCCACTGCAAGCTCTGGGCACCCCAGCGCTGATGCCCCATGCTCAGGAGCATCCCCAGGGGCAGGAACCGGGCAGGACTTGCCCTGTGACTCTCTGCAAAGCCGCACCTGCGACAGGTGAGGAGGGTCGGGGGAGCCACGTGACGAGCCCTGTGGTGGGGTTTTTAGAGGCGGCTGTGTGTCCCTGGAGGAGTGCCTCCCAAGCCTCACAGGAGGCAGGACCACAGCAGCACCTCTCCCACTCCCCCTCACCACTGCCATGTCCAGAGTCGCCATGGGGAAAGGCACAGAGCCAGAGCCCGACAGCTCGGAGGAGGAGCTGGAAGCGGGGGGCACACCCCAGGCATGCTGTGGGCAGAGTCTGTGGGTCCCCCAGGGCAGGGAAGCAGCCGCCTGCCTGGGGGACACTGAAGGGATGAAGGTGAGGAAGAGGAGCAGGCCGGTGCGCTCCAAGGCCAGGAGGATGGCTGCCAACGTCAGAGAGCGTAAGAGGATTCTGGACTACAACCAAGCCTTCAACGCCCTGCGCCTGGCCCTCAAGCATGACCTCGGTGGCAAAAGGCTTTCTAAAATCGCCACCCTCCGGCAAGCCATCAACAGGATCACGGCGCTGTCCCTGTCCCTGCACAGCGTCGGGTGCCGCTGGCCCTGCGCCCATTCCGAGTGCCACGGCCGGGCTGGGGTCCCTGCACAGGAGCCAGGGGTGAAGGGCAGCCGCCCCCAGCTCCCCTGGCAGCCCGGTTCTGCAGGCACACGCTGCCCTCCGTCTCCTCTCTGCGCTGAGCTTTCCCCTCAGAGGCAGCTGCATCACTACGAGAGCCCGAAGGAGGATGGCTCCGTGCCCAGCCCTGCCTGTTGCTCCAGCGGGGCCCCCCACCCTGCGCTCCAGGGCACCTGCCAGCACCGATACACGGGCAGCCTGCAGGACCCCCTGGCCGGGGCAGTCCCCTGGCAGCTGGGCTATTGCCAGAGCTGGGGGCACCAGCAGTGCCTCCCCATCCACTGACCTGCAGGGCTGGCGTGGCCAGATGGTGCCAGGAAGGTAATGGATCCATGGGACAAGTGGGGGGAGCGGGAAGGGAGTGCTGGATGAGAGAGAAGCACTGCAGGATATGGAGCTTGGCTGAAGTGCTGGTGAGAGCTGGGAGCCCCCAGTGAGCTGTACTGGACCCCAGCGCTGCCCAGGTCGCTGTTCTGCAGAAAAACTGTGGAATGTGGGAAGTCATCTGGAAGTGCCAGCTCTCTGTTTCTTGTTGTGAGTTCTCGTTGTTGCTGATTGCCACTGTTATTTATTCTCTCTCGCTTGCTCTGTGAGAAAATACGAATTACAAACCCAGCACCAGAGCACTGGCTGTTAATATGTGTGGGATGGACAGATGGCCGTGGGGATCACGCTAAAGCCCCTGGCTGGCTGGTCACTCTGGCTCCCATCGGTGAAGGAGGGGAGCAGGAGCAGGGAAAGGTTAGTGCCCTGGGACTTTTGATGCTAAGCTCATTGGTACAGACGTTTGTGCCTGGCAGATTTGCGAGGCCGGGAGGGGAGACAGATGTCAGCTTTCATAAAACCCACCCATCCGATTGCAGTTTCCTCCTGAGCACAGCAAAGTGGCTCTGGTGGGACAGGCTGGTAGGACGTTCCTGGCCAGCCCCCATGGCAGGGAGGAAGGGGGAATTTTACTGGAAAGGTTGCTTTTGTCCCTTCCCTCTGGCTTAGAGAGCTTGGACCGCTGGGAGGGCTCCCTTCTGCCCGAAGCTCAGCAAACGGGAATTGCTGCAGAAATCAGGCAGGGATTTACAGCCACACTTACCACAGCCGGCAGATTTTTGGACTGGGCCGATTGCAGCTCGTGATTCCCGCAGTGCTGAGCCCCACAGAGCTCCCCCAGCCCTGCTGCTCCCACCGCAGTGCTCCCAGCATGGCTGCCAACATGCCAAGGGCAGTCTGAGCTCTTTCCCTGCCGAGGGGCACATGCAGGAACAATCATCTCAACCCTCTGCTGTTGTTTGCCAGGCCCTCCCCAGGGTCTCCTCCTCCTTCCTTAATCCCCAGTGGGACAAGGGAGCTGGGCTGGGAGCAGAGGAAAGCTGTCAGCAGCCAGGAGAGAGAGCTCTTCGCTCAGCAAAGGAACCTCTTTAAAGTGCTGATGGTGTGAGGCATCTTGGCTTCAGCCTCTGACAGGTGTTCCCTTTGCCAGAAGAAGGCCTGCAGCCCTGTCCACGGAAGGAATCCTGCTTCTCCCAACAGCATCCCTGCTCTGGGTGCTCTCCCTTCTCTAGCTCTCCCTGGAGCAGCACATGGCCCTGCTCTGCCCTGTCAGCAGCCATCACCCAGGGAGTGAGAGCCCAGCAACACCAGCATTCAGGAAGGTTTAAGCGACACCCTAACTCAGACAGGAACCCCTCCCTCCTCACGGATTTGCATCTCCATGTTTTTCCCCCACCAGCTTCAGTGACCAGCCGAAGTGAGAGATGGAAGGAGGTCACAGAGGCAGAAGCGAGGGGAACACATAACCCCCCAAGACCCCAGAGAGCAGGGTCACCCCACTGCTCTCAGGTTCACATTTACAAAACGCAAGTCCTAATTCTACCTGGAGGCTGCAGGATGGAATAAGGCTCTGGGCAGGGCTGGGCAGCAGGTCCCGGCTGGCACCAGGCTCTTTGGGCACCTCTCAGGGAGGCGGAAGGTGCTGGGTGTGCCCCGTAGATGGCACTCACTGCCACCGTCCGTGCAGCCCTGCACAGAGCCAGGGCAGCCCCAGCCCAGCTCTGCAGCGATGAGGGGCATTGTGAGGGGCTGCTCCGAGCCGCACGCCCCCCACCTGCCTGGGGAAGGGCTCTCAGCCGGGAGGGAGGCAGGGGCAGCAGGGCTGTGTGTACCCAGCACGGACCCACCCTCGGCATCCCGCGCGCAGCCGAGGCTGGAGGCGGCCCCGACCCCCCGGCACAGGCGGAGCCCAGCCGGGGCTGTGCTCTCACGTACCGCTGCAGCGGAGCGGAGCCCGTGGGAGCCCCCGGGAAGAGCGGGGGGTCGGTGGGGCGGGACAGAGCCCGGGGCTGGGCGGGTTGGAGGCGGCGGGGACACCCCTGCTCTCCCACCGCTCCGCTCCGCCCCGCCGCATCCCCGCCAGCATCCCGGGGGGGCCGCGGCGCCGCCCGCACCGGGACGGGCGGAGGCCGAGCGCGGCCCGGGGGTGAGGAGCGGGGGGCACGGGGACACCCCGGGGGCGGTCCGCGGCCCCGATCCTGCCCCGGGGGCTGAGCCGGGCTGGCCCCTCCTCCGGCTCGGCCTCCCGGGGGGCGGCGGGCCCCGAGCGCAGAGCGGCGGCGGCGGGGCGCTGCCGGAGCCCGCTCCGCCGGGCCATGGCCAGCACCGGCTCCGCGCCCGGGGGCGCGGGCGCGGGCTCGGGCTCCGGCTCGGGCTCGGGCACGGTGCTGCCCACCCGCTTGCAGGAGACCGAGAAGCTGCTGTCGGCGACGGAGGGCCGGGAGGAGAAGGGCCTCCGCGGCTCCAAATCCTTCACGGCAGCCTTGCCCGGCGAGACGGAGCGCAACGGGCACGGGCTCGGCTACAAGTCGGTGTCGGTCGGGCACCTGGAGGCGCCGCCGCTCTCGCCGTCCCGGCTGAGCCTGGGCAGAGCCTCTTCCACGGCCACCAGCACGGCGGCCCCGGAGCAGGGCCGCCCGCGGGACTACCTGGTGCTCGCCATCTTCTCCTGCTTCTGCCCCGTCTGGCCCCTCAACATCGTGGGCCTCGTCTTCTCCATCATGGTGAGTGCGGGACCCGCCGGGCTCACAGACCCGCCCGTTTCCCCCGCCGCCCCCGACGGCCGCCCCGGAGCTGTCCGCGGTGCTGCACCGCCGGGACCGGGGCGCGGCGGGGCGGGGGGCGCCCGCACCGCTCCCGCAGCGCTCGGGGGCTCGGCCGGGCTGTGCCGCCGCTCGGCTCCCGCAGGGCGCTCCGGTGCGGGTCCGGGGAACGGAGGCGGGAGGAGGCGGGCGGGGAGCGGCGCCGAGCCCGGGGCAGCGCGCGGGGAGGCGGCGGGATGGATGTGGAAAGGGAGGCGGTGGGATGGAGATGCGGGGAGGCGGCGGGATGGAGATGGAGATGGGTGGGGGATCCCAGGGCAGGGCTCCGGGAAGCTGGTTGGCTCCGGGAAGCCCGGTAGCTCCGGGAAGCCCGATCCCTACCGCCAGGCAGTGGTCCAGAACGACTCGCCGGGCTTTCCCGGGAAGGAGCTGCGAGGCGAAGCAATGAAAAGGGATCTCCCTCCGCCCCTCCTAGCCCAGCCCTGCAGCACTGGGGAGACCCTGGCTGGAGGCTGGTTCCTGTCCCTCAGGCACTTCAAAGGGTCAGGTGCACCTGCAGCTCTTTCAGTTGCCCTGGAGAAGCAATTTTCTCCATTAAACATCCCCCAAACCTCAGCAAATCCACCAACAGCCGAGCAGGAGAGAATGAAGCCAGCCAGCCTCCCACCCATCTCGGGTACAGGTGGCTCAGTCAGCACAGCCCTATAGGCACGGCCACCCCCTTACCCATCAGATGCTGCTCTCTTGTACAGCCCTCCCCCCCCCTCCCAGCACCTTTTGTGCCTTTGATTTGCAACAAAGGCAAATCTTTTCTTTGAAAATCATCTCAGCTACCTGCTTACCACACAGAAATACACCAAGGGGCACCTGCAGCCAGCACTTCCCCAAAAACCAACGACAACTTGGAGGCAGACGCTGGCAGTTGCCACAGAAAGCCCTCTAGAGAGACCAATTTCCATTTTGAGGAGGAATCATCGTTTCTGCCAGTGCCAGCTGTCATCTGCGTAGTACAGTTGTGTGGCAGAGCCTGTTTAGGCAGCATACAGGGAAGGCAGCCAGCCTTGTTTGGCTTTGCACTGCAACGAGAGGGAAAGCAGCTGGGTATTGCATATCCATGGTAATAAACAAGGTCTCTCACGGGGATTTTCCAGCCACATTAGCCTTCATGCAAAATAGATTCTCACACTCTCCCTCGCAGGCGTTAGAGCCTCCCGGGCAGTGGGGATGTGCCTTGAGCCCCATGGAGTAGAAGAGTAAGCAGTGAAAAAGGAGCAGGAGTCAGTTAATCCTGCCAGACAGTGAGGGACTGGGTGTAGTGACTGTGTCACACCCAGAGGGAGGCAGGACCAACAAGGCAACAAGACTGTTTGGGTGCCCTCTGCTTCCAAGGCCCTTTGGTCACACTGACCAGAGCTCACCCAGAGCTGGGGAAGGGGAAGCCCAACCCCAAAGGCAGAGGTGCACTCAGATGAGCTTGTTCTCCAGGACAAGGTTTACAGTACACACAGTTCACTTCATTTATAACTGCCCTTTCTAGTCCTGGCCCTGCCTACACCATCACCCCCTCCACACACCCTCATCTGACAGTCAGGGACCTCCACACGGCACCAGCAGAGCAGGATGAGGAGTGATCCTTCCTCTGTGCTGGTCCTGGGGAACCAGGAAACATCTGTCTGGGTCTTTCTGCCAGCAGGAACAGCTCTCAGGCCATTGGTTGATGTTTTACCTGCTTACAGCAGGGAGGAATTTGGCTCCCAGTGGCCCCAAAGGTTCCCATAGGCTTAGGTTTTCTCACAGAGTAAAACCCGGGAGTGCCTGATCATGCACAAATCCGAGCAGGAACCAGGTTTTTGTGATTCCTGTCACCTGGGGGAACAGGAGGACCTTTCCACAATGTGCTGACATTCCTTTAGCTCTGCAATTGTGCTTTTCTTTCTTAAGTCAATGCTTTTGCACATGAAAGCTTTTTTTTCTGGGTAATAAGCATCCAGAGAGGAAAGCAAATGAATGCTTCTGAGTTTAGTGTCTCATAAATCATTTTCCAAAAGCTGCTCTCAGATCCCAGCAGGGCCTATAGCCAGAGGTGGAAAAAACCTCTGCTTTAGCCTCCAGCCTGTTCCTGCTAATGCTGGTCTTGTGGAAACAAGTTACCTGGAGGCTCCTCCACTGATCCTTGGATGCGTTTTCTTGGCCAAGTGAGGATCTGGCTGCACTGAGGGGTTTGGGTCATTTTCCAAGCCAGAGAGTGGGACTGGTGGACACAAGGACAGTGCAGCCCCATGGGACCCACCTCAGAGGAGTGAAGGGCAGAGCTGGGTACCACACACACACACACACTGCACTGCTGGTGTGAATCCCTTCCCCTTCCCACCAAAGTGCAGCCACATTGGGGGAAGGAGCAGAGAGGTCACAACATACAAAACTCTGAACAAATGAAGGGAAGTGAAAAAAACCTGCCAGAACCCCCACATAGTGACATCAAGGACAACTCTGCAAAGCGCTCGGTGTCCAAAATAAGTACTGTCATTCCCAAAAGATGTGGGAGAAGTCAGACTATCCTTACTCATTTTAAATTCCACAGTCATCTATCTGAGCCTGGAGTTGACTTATGCCTCTCTCAGAATGTTTCCTTCAGCAAAACACAAGTGTTGAGGATTAATGATTTATTTTGAGTCATTGGTGGAAGGCAGCAAAGAGCATCCAAAGCCAGTTCATAAACTGGGAAAGATTGCAGGGAAGAGGACGTGATGATTTGTCTTCCCCATCCCTGGGACTAGCACAGAAAAGTAATTGCCTTCATTTGCAACAAGGCCACTTAGGGGAAAAAATCCCATTTTGAACAGTAACTGGAACAGATAGCAGTGGGAAACAGGTAAGATTAATAACTTCTGGAACACCCAGCCTTACCTGGCCCCACAGGTGCTGCAGTACAGCACCCACTTCCAGGGTCCTTCCGATTTTCCAACCCTGGGCTCACACACAGTGACTCACTCCCCGTCGCCCTCCAGCCTTTCTGAGATGTTCTGCCTCGGCGAGTCTCGATTAATAAACAAGATGTTAATGTTTTTATGTGGAAAGCAAAACACAGGATTAGTGATACTAGAGAACTATAATCAAACTGTTCCACACCAATGAATAATATATGTACAGTACCAAATGCTTGCTAAACACCCCATGCCAATGCTGGTACATTTTTTTTATAATTGTTCGGGATAAATGAGCAATAAACACTTCCAGAAAGCTGTACTGATAAATAAATTGAATTCGTTAGCCTATATATTTTCCCTAGAAGACAGCTAAAACTGCATATTTCACTGCAGTCTAACCCACACCCTGCCAAAATATTACACTTGTTACAAAAACCAGAGCCTAAAGAGACAAATCCCCAGTGCTGGAGCTTTTGGTGAGCAGGGCAGGGATTCTGTCGCTCCCTGGGCTACTGCATCCTCCCCATCTCTTGCCACCAACCCATGAGGCTTCATTTTGTCACCTCCTGTTCTGTCATGAAAATAGCTCTTGGCTGCATCCCATGGCTCAGAGAGCCGGTCTGGCAAACCTGCTGTTGAGACCAGGAGGAGCGAGGTCCTGAGCTCTGCTGGTGTCGCTGGTGGGGATGGTGATGCACAGGGTGGCACGGAGTGGAGCGGGGTTTGCAGTCTGCAGGGATGCAGTGGAAGCAGTGGCCCGCCCGTTCGAGGCTCTGCTGTGTTATTTACGTGGTGATACGAACTAAAATGAGTACATGGAAACCCCCAAAGGTGCATTTTTCCTAGGGAGCAGCTGCCTGGGCTGGAGACGCTTTGGTGACGGTGCTGCCAAGAGGCAGTGGCATTAAAATAGGATGAATGGGAAATGGGGGAGTAACATCAGGTATCTGTTTGTTCAGATTCTCAGTGATGTTTCATGGTTAGTGCTGGAGCATGACTAGGCCTCTTAATTAATTCATTCATTAATTTAAAAAACGTGTGGCAGGGCACCCTTTCCAGCACAGCTATTTCTGAGATCCACATTTTTTGAAAGGCAAGTGGGACTGCTCTGATCCACTTCCACCTTCAACTTTTTTTTAATTCGTACATTTATTTTCTTAAGAGTTTCCCCAGCTTCAGCAGGCACACCCCAAAGGGAGGAGCTGGCAGATGGCACAGGGCTGTGGGAGGTGCTGGCCCCACAGCCTGCCCCACATCCCCCTCTTCTCCTTACACCTGGCTCAGCCAAGGCAGCACAGCTGCAGATGGATGGGGCAGGGGAAGAAGCCTTTAACCCACGTTAAAATGTTAAAAGCATCTCTAAATAAAGAGTAACTGCTCAAGGCAGTTGAAGTATCTAAAAAACCCTGTTCCCAGTGAAGTGGAGGGGAGTTTAGCCCGACTCCTCCACTGGTTGCTGGGCTCCCTTCTCTTCCCATCCTGCCTTTCTCCTCTTTCCCCTCAATCCAAACCTTCCCAACCACATAGAAATATTACCAGTGGTCCTTAAAATCCCTTTACCCAGTTCCCCTCCCTCCTAACCCCCTTTCCCAATGGGTTTCACAGGAGGCAGAAGGGCACTGCACGAATCTGGGAAGGCTTTTCATCCCGGAGAGCCGGGCTGGTCACAGCCCCCCTGCCCCTTGGCGAGCAGGGATGGAGGGGCTCCAGCCTCTCCACCGCACAGGCAGCGGCTGTGGGGTTTTTTTGTGTGTGTGTGTGTGTGTTTTTCACTCGGGAACCAAATGATTGCCAATTAGAAGGGCAAGAAAGAAGAAGGGTAATCACTTTGAGAGTTTACGATGCATCTGTGTATGATGTCTGTTGATGAGCCGTGCTTGGCCTTCAGGATGCTCTGTGTGGTTGGTGAGGGTGGAGGCTTCTCTAGCCCAGCAGGTCAGCGCTGCTGCTGAGCCTGCAAGGTTTTGCTCATCCAATCTTACATCTTTCCCCTCTGGGTGTGACCCCCAAATCCTGCTCAACCCACCCAGCACTGCTGGGCAGACCCAGGGGAAGCTTCACTAACCCCCCCAGAGATGCTCCCAGGGTCTGGATCTCAGCCAAGCTCATGGGTGGCCATCCCTGGGTGAGCAGCGAAAAGCAAAATTTCAGAGGGAACCTCCAAATTGTCTTTTCCATCCCCCTGGGTGGCCACTTGTGCTTGAAGGCAAGGACCGTAGCAACTTAGCCCACACTGAAAGCCTGCCATAAAAATGCTGGTGCCCACCAACATCATGGAATCACTTAGGTTGCAAAAGCTCTCTAGGATCATCAAGTCGAACCATTAACACTGCCATGTTACCACTAAACCATGTCCTCAGCTGCCACATCTACACATCTTTTGAACACTTCTAAGGGTGGTGACTCTACCACTTCCCTGGGCAGCCTGACCACCCTTTCAGTGAAGTAATTTTTCTTAATATCCAACCTAAACCTCCCCTGGTACAACTTGAGGCCTTTTCCTGTTGTCCCATCACTTGTTATTTGGGAGAAGAAACTCACTCCCACCTGGCTCCACCCTCCTTTCAGGGAGTTGTAGAGAGCAAGAAGGTCCCCTCTGAGCCCCCCCAGCTCCCTCAGTTGCTCCTCATCAGACTTGTGCTCCAGATCCTTCCCCAGCTCCATTACCATTCTCTGGATGTGCTCCAGCATCCATCAGCACCAGGCAATTCCTGTTCTAGCTCCAGCTTTTGGGGATCTCTTCATCCCTTAATGGCTCCACACAAAATGATTTCCAGCCACCTACTTGTGCCTTCCCCCACCCCATTCCTTAGCCCTGCCACAGCCAGGGAAACCCTGCTTTTCATTCCAGTGCAGGGGAAAGCTCTCACTGAGCTGCCTGAGGAAATCAATAGAGCAGCAGGGGAAATCACAACAAAACCAGGAGCAGAACAGAGAAGCTCTGTGGACTATTCCCTCCCTCCCCACAGCGCACACAGGAGCAGGAACTCACTGTAGGGGGACTGCATTGAAAAAGAGAGATGGTGAACACAACCCATCTGTGTTGAAGCAGAAACTCAGGGTGATGCGGAAGCACCAAAGCACATCCCATCATGAGGGGAAAGCCAGTGGTTACCACTTGTTTTATCAAAGCCTGTTCCTCTCACACACACCTCCAGCTCCAAAGGCACAGAGGCCTCACACTGCTTTGGAAATGTCACTGCCTTTGTGTCCAGTGTGTCAGCGACGGTTAAACTCACAATATACATCACTGCTCAATACACATGTTTGCAGAAGGAGAGGGAGGCAGGATGCTTGTCTGTACAAAAGCTGCAGAGGGCTGGTGGTACCCCAGGGAGATGCAATTCCCCTGCACAGTCCCCTAGGGTTGAGCTGCTCCAGGGACTGCAGTCAGAAATGTCAGGGTTTTCCATGAAAGAGAGGGGCTGGGGCTGGGCTGTGCCTGCTGTCCCATGCCAGGGTTATTTCTTAGTCACTCCAGCAAAAGACAGACATGAGTCAGTTCAGC
This sequence comes from Myiotriccus ornatus, assembly GCA_036023395.1. NCBI lineage: Eukaryota > Metazoa > Chordata > Aves > Passeriformes > Tyrannidae > Myiotriccus > Myiotriccus ornatus. Next base: position 3,973,370 of record JAYRBT010000051.1, read on the forward strand.
TCCTACCCAGGGAAGCAGAGCAGCTTCCCAAATGGATTGTCCAGGCACATCAGTTTAGCAGGACCACGGGCTGCCAAAGCCGTGGGCTCACCGAGGGGATTCCTGTGCCATCCTGTGAGAGCTCGGGGTGGCAGGTCCAGCCCCCCTGTACACAGAGCTCTCAGCTTGGGGAGGGACAGCCAGGGGGTCACTCTGCCATTCTCAAGAGCCTCCCTCTGTGTGTCCCCCAGTCGAGGAACAGTGGGCAGCAAGGGGACACGGACGGAGCCCGGCGACTCGGACGCATGGCCAGGCTGCTCAGCATCGTCTCCATCGTCCTGGGGACCATCATCATCGTGCTCTACATTTCACTCAGCGTCAGAGGTAACGCTTCCTTCTCTTTTCCACAGCCCAGCTAGAGCAGGAGCCTCACCTGGCTCCAACCCAGTGGACAGGACACACCTGCCCACCATCCACCACCCTGGGGTGGATGGAGCTCCATTCCCATCCTAACTGAACTGGGAGAGCACTAAACCCCTGCAGTCCAGCTGGTTTGACCATCACCAGCTGCCCACACACATGCAAAACACTTCAGAGAATGGGCTCCTGGTAGTAACCACACACACTGTCCAAATGGCCAGCATGAAAAGCCCTCCCTGTGCTGTACAGTGCTAACAAGATCCCCCTGCTGAAAGGTTTTGCCCTGGCAAAAGCTGTGGTGGGTTTAGAAGAGTGGAGTGGGGTAAAAACAGAAGGGTTTCAGGTCACAAATCAACCTTCCCAGAAACACAATCCCAAACCCACCTGCAAACCAGCATGATCAGCACTGCTCAGGCAAACAGGGGCCTCAGAAACACCCACAGCCCAAAAAACCAGGAGCGGAAGGGAAGCAAACCTGTGACCACTGGAAGCTGCCCTAAGACTCTCTTTCTCTTCCAGTTTCCTAGAAGACGTTTCAAGCATGCAAATACCTTGAAGAGGAGGAAGACAACTTTCCTTTTGGGGTTTTTACTTTCAGCCTTGCAACAAAAAACAAATCGTCACAGTGTAGGTGGGCAGCCCTGCTCTGGAGCGCCGTCGGAAGGAACGCATGCTTCTATTCACTCTCGGAATGAGTCTGTACAGGTGATGGGATAAAAAACACCAGGAGAAGGAATGGGAAAGGCCATCGGACACCAAGCGGAGAGGAGAAGGGGGAAATCCACTACCTCATTCCCCTCCAGCAAAACTCACGGAGTGGGGAGACAACTAAAGTACAAGAGGAGGAGAGAGTTTCAAGAATGAAGCTTGTTTTAACAGAAAAATTTAAAGGCCAGAACGGGACATTCTGAGGAATCCTCCTAAGGATTTTGGCACAAGTCACCGGACTTTTTGGGGGGTTGTTGGTTTTTAAATCGTCAAATTCTCTGTCTCTACGAAACAAAACAAAGCTCAAACTGCCATCAGGAGCTGAGAGCTGTTCCACGGAGGAGGAGGGAGGGCAGAGCTGCAGCAGGACCACGGCTCTGCTCCGCACGGAACGCAGCCACAAAAGCTGGAGGATGTGGTGGGTGCTTTTGTATTTTTGATGAAAAAAAAAAAAAAAAGAGACAATGACCATTTGCATGCTTTTGGGAATGTTCTCCATGTCTGTTCCTACGAGCTCTTTTATCACTTAGGGCAGATCTCAGAGCTGGCAGAGCAGGATGATGCTGCATGAGAACCCCAGGCTCCTCCTCACCCCGACCCCACACCGGGCTTTTTAATGGAAGGAGAGATAAGGTGTTCCCTGTGAACCCACACATTTCCCTCTGTGCACCCAAGGGGAGGTGCTCACGGCACCCAGACAAGAGCCTGGTTAACCTGTAGCAGCAGCACCAAGGCATGGACAGCCCATTCCATCCACTGATGTCACATCATGACGCTCACGCAGAAGCTTCAGCGTGATCCAGCCCCTGCCACTGCCAGTGCTCATCTCCCTGACCCTTTGGGGCTTCAGCTTAGGGCCTTCCAGGGGATTTTCAAGGGCATGGAGGAGTTTTAGATCCCTGCTCCTCTCCCTGCACCCCTCACATGCTCTTCTGCATCGCTGGAAATCTCCGGTGTCCCCAGAGCTGTCTGGGGTCAGTTCCACAAGTTGTATTATTTTGTAATGTTTTATATTTAACATAACAAGAAAATAGACTTTGCTCCTCCCACTCTGCCTATAGGTACCACAGGCCCCACTATGTCTTCCACACCACACAGCTCCCTTGGCCGTTTCCCGTGGGATACAATCATGACACCCCCTGAAACCTCCTTCCAGCCCCATCCCTTCTCCTTCCTGCTCACCCCATCCTTGCCGTGGGTTGTTCCTTGGGGTTGGCCCTCTACCCATCCACCCAGACTATGCAAAGTTTCATTGCCTGTTGTTTTAGTCAGGCTTTGTAGATGACTTCTGGCCACGTCCACTGGCTCCCTATTACCTGAGTCTCTTTTATCCAAACTTTGCTGACACGAATACACGACCAAGAGCTGCACTCCCCGGCCTTTCTGCCAACCTGGGACCCAGAAATACGGACTGACTGGGAAATGTGGTCCTTCAGGGCACTTCTGCTCCCTAAAATCCTGAAAAACACCCCAAACCTTCGACCAAATTCAATGCTCCCGCGGGCTTGTCTACATGGAGAATCCACCACACCCCCTAAGAAACTTCACAACACGGCAACTGCTTGGCACTGACTCCTTCCCTGGGCTGTGAATGGGCACAGGGGGTGGGCACAGGGTAGGGGTGAACTGTAAATCCACGCTGCAGTTACTCTGTAGTAACTAATGTGCAAAGCCACAGGCACGGCTGTGAAAATTCTCTTGTCCCCTGTTTGATTGCTCCTCTTTGAAGTGTTTTTTTTTTTTTGCCAGACATTATTTGAATCCCGGGGGTGAGAAAGCCAAATCCCCCAGACACGCTGTTAACAATCTTCTCTACGCTAAAAGGGATTCCAGGGACTCACAGCAGCAGCACATCACTACAGCACTTCCTCGGGCTCCATTCCCATCCACCCCTTTGCCAGCACTTCATTACAAGCAACTGGCTTCTGAAAGGGACCAAATCTGCAATTTTTCTTTTCCAATTTATCTCTTGTGAGTTCAGCAAACAGGGGACCACTGAGGGCTGCCGGGTGGGAGCTCCCACCTGCATCCTCTGTCCAGGTGCCCCTTGGCACCAGACCTTTTCCTTCCAGGCTTTTCAGAAACCCTCCCTTGGACATTCCAATTTCAATCTTATGGCTGTTGAAATCCCACTGAGTCTCCCAAACGTTTCCCTCTCTGACTCTTGAACCCAAAAGCTGCTCGCTGGCAAACAGGTGTTATTCTTTAGGAGCTCCACAAAGGCAGTGCTGCCTTGTCCCTGCATCTTCTCCTTTTACCCGCTGAGCTGCTGGAATTCAGCTGATGGAAGAGCTGACGAGGCTCCTCCTTGGGCAGGAAGGGCTGACAAGTCAGGGAAAAGTGAGTTATGGGACTTGGGAGCACCAAGTGTTCATTAAGTAAGGATTTAAATGCTCTTTTATCATTATATAAAGCCTTTCATCTAAAGTGCTTTCCCTCATCCAAAGGATTAATCCCTGCCACCCCCCACGAGGTGGGTTCACATTACGCTGCTCTAATTGCACGGATGGCAAATGCTCAGTCACAGGCACCCAACAGCTCCAAAAACATCCACCTTTTTCCTTCTCCTCCTTAACAGAACCATGTGTGAACACGGATTTCCTTTGAATCTGATTTTTCCAAAGGGATTCAGACAAACTAAACCCCTCTACAGTTCAAAATGGACTGGGATACCTGCAGTCCTAGGAAGGAGGGGGAGCTCTGTGAGGCAGCTGCAGTGGTCCTTGCCAGGAGAAGTCCCAAGCCAGGGAAGCACAGAGCAGTGGAGGTACCAGGATTCCCCTAAATGCAGGAGAAGACAGAAACATTCACCAAAACCCCCATGGTGATGATCTGTTGACCACACCCAGACAGGGTTTGTTCCTCCTGTCTCATCAGGCAGCTGAGTGATGCTTCTCACCTCGCTATTAAGCATATATATAAAAAATAGAAAAACTAAAACAATTAAATCCCCTTCATTCTAAAATCTTCTTTCTGATTAAATACAACTGTACTGCACTCCTGAAGACAGCTCTTTTTCTTATTCTGCATTTAAATCCAGAGAAAAGCCTCTACAGTTATCCCTGATAAAATATTTCCTCTGCTTGTAACCTGGCTTTCCAGTGCTGGAGAACCCAGGGATATCTGGAAAGTCCCATCTCTCCACATTTTCCAGCCTATTTTGCAAAGGTTTTGCCACTTTGCTGTTCTCTACATCACACACTGTTTTCTCCCAGCTCAGATCCCTCTTTGGCTCTTTTGGGGTGGAATTATCTTATATTCATGAAGGAAGAGGTTGCAGAGCTCAGAATTCTGAGGCCACCAGCAGGCACAGTCACTCCTTTGGTCTACACCCAGGGAACAACAGCATTCCTGGTGATTATTTGCTGCTTTAGTGCTCATCTTAATGCAAGCATCTCTTGTTGCATATGCAGGCACAGCCACTCCTCTCCTTGACTTGGCTTTTAGCACAGGAGGGCAATCACAAAAACGATGTCACAAGACCTTCCCTCTCCATCCCCGCAAACAAACCCTGTCACTTATCCCCCAGCTCTTTGCCACCTGCTGCAGCCTCCTCTAAGCACACACCACAGAGTGGAGTTTTCTGTGTTTGCAACTCTGACAAGTCACGAAATCCTCAGGATCTGCCCAACCCGCACCCCCTGGTGAAGGAGAGGTGAGAGATCCGAGCAGTGTGGTGGCAAATCCAGCCTTACCTGACAGCAAAGCTGAGCTGGTGGGAGGAGAGCTCGCTGAAGGGCTGGAGAAGGTGGGAAACGTCTCTAAATGTAAGCTGAAGTAGGAGTTACAATCGACAAGTGTGAGGTCCTGGTGGGATATAAATACACAGTTTGCACTGCTCGGGAAAGAGCCTCCGAGCAGAGCACGTGGCTCTGGCACCTCTCTGGCACTGGTGGCCCTGGGGCTCCTTTCCCGGGGTTTGGGGCATTGCTGAGCTCCGGGGGGGGGGCACAGAAGGGCCCTTGCTGGGTGCAGCAAGGCTGGATCAAAGCCTCAGGCTGAACCAGCAGTTTGCTGCTGCCGTGCAGATGAACTGGTTCGGTTTCACAGCAGCTCCTCGTGGGATGCAACGACCGAGGGTCAGGAAAGGTCTGGCACAGGTCAGTGGGTCGCAGCAACACGCTGGCTGGTGCCTGCAGAGGAGACCAAAGGGATCTGAGCACAAAGGGAGGAAAGGAAGCCACAAAAGGAGTTCAAGGTTTGCTGTGTTCAGGATGGGTTTGCTTTTACGGGTCAGTATTTCACCCTGTTCCAGTTTACCCCTCTCCTCCCATCTCTGCTGGTTTCCCGTGGTTTTCCTTCAGCATTTCTACCCCCAGAGCAACGTGTGAGTCCCACAGGCTCCTTCCTCCCATCCTCTGCCTCTCCTTTAACCAGGACAGGTCTTGCTGGCAATGACACGTCATGGCTGGGCTCCTCTGGATGGGGTTAGTGAGGGCAGGGAACCTCTGACCTGGGCTCCCTGCAGAGCCCGGCGCGTGGTACCCGACCTTCCCAACACACACTTCTCCATGTAGACAAGGGGAGCAGATCCTGCCTTTTATAGAAAATTTAAACCCCCTTTCTGTTCATTCTGAGCCCAGGAATAGGCTGCAGAAATGCACCCACAAGGCTGGCCCCATGACTTCTTCTTTTTTCCTCCCCCTTGGTCCCCTCACCCTTGCCCTGTCGCTTTGTTACTTATCACAGAACCACAGCCAGGGTTGCGCTGTCAAGCTCAAACAATTCAGATTTAAGATGGTTTTTCATCCTTTAATTTTGGCAAAACCAGTTAGGTTTGGACTGAAAAAACTCCCCTGCTTGGGCACAAGCCCAGGGGGTGTGGGGGGGAAAGCAGCCTTTTCAAAGTGGGAATATTTGTAAAGCATTTGCTGACACCAGTAGATAGCGAAATTCAAGCCTATAAATACCCATCCAGGATAAGAAACATCAGAAAGGGAACGTGTGCAGGATTCACCAAGGCAACCCTGATCCCACCTGGGAGCAGGGGCCCTTGTTAGATGGTGCCAGGACATGATCCTTGGTGTGGAAGTGCAGGGTCCACCCCCCCCACTGCCACAGCCACCATCCACACACAGCATGAACACACCAGGAACTGCAGCTGGGTGCTTCTCTTTGCTGATAAATGTTTCTTCTTCTGCAGGATGGTATGGTATATCTTATATACTTTCTTTGTATTTCTTGGCATGAGAAAAAAAAAAATTAAAATGTAACATGCATGGTCAAAGCTGAACTGGTTTCTTCTGTCTAAATGAGAAAAAAAAAATTATCCAAACTACTCATTTAACTGTTGCTTCACACTCCAAGAGCAACCAGTTGGTATTTTGGGTGCAGTGGGCTGCAAATAATATGTACAGGCAAAGAGCAGAAGCAAACAGCACAAGTCAGAGCAGAGAGGGGTGCAGAGGGCCAGGCAGCACCTCGGGAAGCACAGCTACTGTGGGAGGTCTCTGCCAGCCAGGGGAGGGAAATCAACCCTCCTTCCCTGCAGGGCACAAGGACGGGATGGGGAGCAGCCCCTGGAACTGCTTCTCACCACAGCCCTGCCACTGCAGGTCAACAGCCTGCTGCAGAGCCAAGAGCAAATTCCTAATCTGCTGGAAAACCAAAGCTATTGAGCGAAAGCACAGATTTCAGGGGTGCACAGCAATATTTGGTCTCCTCTCACGGAGCCTAAATGCAAGCAGCTCCCAGGACACAGGCCCTTGCAAAGTTTGATAAGCCAAGGCTTGAAATTCAGCCATTACCAAAACCACTGGCTGTGGTCTTTTCCCAGGAGGAGTTTTTCCAGCCAGACTGGAAGGCTGTTGACTGTGTCACACCCACCTGGGGTCACTACCAGAGTTTATTTGTGTGTTAACAGCACACTGGTCAGTCAAGGCTACTGGTCCTCGTTGAAGCTGAGGGACACAACCCCTTCATTCAGCCGAATCCCAGCACTCTTCCCTCGCTGTGCATCTCCAGCATCCTCTGGGAATGAATGGCAACACAACTCCCAACCCAGCCCAGCCTGGAGAGAAAAGACTTGCCAAGTCTGCAGTGAATTAGCTGTCCTGCACAACTCTCTGCAGCAAACACTCAAGCTGTCCAGACTTCAGCACAGGGTAGGACTTACTGGAGGTAACACAGTCCCGCAGCTTCCCGAGGACAATTCCTTCGCTCTCCCGGCGAAGCAGGACACACATGGGAAGGCAGGGGCCACCAGCAGCAGCAGGGATCAAAAGTGAAGCTTTGTGGCCCCTGATATCAGGCACAGCACTTCCACTTTAACCCCTGTCCGTGATGGAGAAGGATAGATGTAAACCACGTGTGAGGTTGGCAGGTGCAGAGTGATTCAGCAACAACCGCATTTAATGGCCCTGCCTGGAGCACATCCTGCTCTTGGAATTCCCTCCAAGGCAGGGGCAGGGCCCTTCCCACTGAACCAGCCAGAGGCATCCAGGAGCACTGAGCCACCAACACCCAGGGGGTCCCTGACAGAGCCCATCAGCAAACGCTGGAGGGGAACAGATCCAGCTGTGGGACTTGCTGTGCCCACGTTTAGGAAGTGGTTCCAGCCGTGTTGGTGGCAGGGAGCGAACAGACCAACCTCTGCGGTCCAAACCCCTCTGATGTGACACAGTCAAGCTTTGGCCTGTCATTGTCACTTCCATAAACACCTCGTTGGCCTTCTTAAGGATGCAAACTGTAGGGGTTTTTGGGGCATTGAAAAATGAATAAATAGGAAAACCCTCCAGGTACTCAAAGCCGGAGAGGATGGAGATTAAATGTTCATGAACTTGCAAAAACCAGATCTGTTACCCTCGCATCCAGCTCAGAAGCTGAGCAAAGGAGCAGTAATTAGTCCTTCTAGATCAGCTGCTGTCCACAACACAAAGCCCAGCCCCTATAAGCCAGGCTCAACGTTGGATCTGTCCCAAAGGTTTCCTGTGGATCAGGCAGCCTGGTACATCACTGCCCAAGCAACCAGTGAGACAGAGCTGCTCCACAGCCTCCAACACACCAGCAACGTGCTCAGCCTTCCTGTTTATCCCACAGCCCTTCTCCTACACTACATCACCCCCCTCCCCAGCTCTGCAGCTCACTAGGGCATTTTTAACAAATTAAGACTATTTCTTTGGGGTGTCCATTCCCCGTTGCTTTGAAAACTGCAAGTCTAATTAGATCCGCTGGGTCTTACCCCTGAGCACCCTCCCCTTGTAACACCACCTAAATCAGTGCTCTTGATGTTTAGTTTCCCACCCCAGGGCTCAGATAGCAGCTGCTAAACCTCTAAGAGCCATCAGCCAAGATTAATTACTCACAGCCATGCAGGTCCAAACTTACACCACACCACAGCTACTCCTGTTTTACACCAGGGCTGGACTATGCACAGAGCTCGTGTTACTCAACTGCAGCATCTCCCCATTGCCTCTGCTCACCCAGCAGGGCAAGAGGCATCACTGCCTGCACAAGGGCTTTGGCAACACAACCGGGATTACAGGGTAGGTCCAAAGAGCCACATTTATTTGTCCTGATGGATAAACAAAATATAGATGTTTAGGAAGTCCAGTGTAATTTCCTTCCCAATATCCAGCAAAGCAAAGAGGGTTGTGGTTGGTGGTACCTGTGCATAACAAAAGACTGGGATGGAGGGGTCTTGGTGGGGAAAGCTTTCGAGGAACAAAAGCCATTTACATCCCAGCACAGTGATGTCTGAGGCTGCTTTAAACCATCTTCAGCCTTCTTTGTGTATTGCTTAAAGAATTCAGCAGGCGAGGAGACTGAGCAGATAAAAAAGCAATGGTTTTGTGGTGGAGGAGGAGGATTTGACTCACATAAACCTCCCCCACCACGGAGAGATTCCCCTTCAGTGGCGAGATTCCCCTCGGAGCATCCTGACCATGTCACCGACGCAGCCGGGCAGATGCAAGTTCCAGACTTCAAAGGCAGGCTGGGCTCTGATGTTTCGCTAAAGAGGAGGCAGAGCCAAGTGCTCCAGCTCCTGTTTTATTAATACCCTGCTCTGATGGGCTCATGTATAATAGATTCGCAGAGGAACAGCAAGAGGTTTACATCCAATTTCCATGTTGCATACGTTCTCTGCTAAACATTATAGGCTCTCCCTTTACCTCTCAGTGTTTGTCTTCACTAATGAATTTGCATGAGTTTGGGGTTCAAGCAAAGGACAAAAAGTTGGCCACCAGTTCTTTAACTGGTTTCCATGACTTTGCTCCAGTCAGGAGCTACGAATTAAAAGCACAGGGAAAACATTTCCATTTTCTCTCTCGCTCCCAACACTGGCTGCTGTTGAGAGAGAGCAGCTCAGGGATTCCTTGGGCTCGCTCAAAGCCATGCACAGCCTCTTGGGAAGTCATTTGGGAAGTGCTGGAGCCAAAGCCCTGGGGCAGCAGCGTGGTGCAGTGGCAGTGGGAGAGCTCAGGGCTGCAGAGGTGCAGACAGTCCTTGTGAGGAGCAGCACACAAACATCCTGTCTGCAGACATGTGCAGGATTCACCAACACCGGGCCAAAAAAGAATGGATTGCACCCCAAACTTCCCCCCCCTGCTCACAGAACAGATTCTTAGCTGCAGAGATTTAAAAAAAAGATTAAATTTAGATACGTGGTTCCCCAAACACACTCCTGGTAGACTCCAGTAAAAGAGCAGAGAAAAAATGAATTTGACTTTGTGAGGGTGCCAAAAGACTCTGTCTTACCTGTTTTCCAACCCAGATCAAGCAGATCCCACCCCCTTACAGACGAAGACCCTGCTTGTTGTCTCCAGCTCAAAGCTGTCACTGCTCCCCTGTGAACACAGTCAGAGCGACGCAGTCACAGCTCCTGCATCCACACAGAGGGACATGGAAACAGGAGAGTGGCTGATCACAGAATCACTGGAGCAGGAAAACACCTCTAAGATCATCCACTCCAACCCAGCACTGCCACGTTCACCACTAAACCATGCCCCCACGTGCCACACACTTTTTGAACACGGCCAGGGATGGGGATTCCTCATGATCTTACTTGGTAGATGTTTCTATCACATCTCAGACTCATCTTTTTTAAGCAGACAAGACATATTTGACAGACTTTGCAGAAGTTTGGGTTAGGTGGTGAGGATTTAGGATTTACATAACGGAGGAGAGCCTGGGAATTGCATCAGCAGATCAGGGCACTGCTCTAAACACGGACCTTTCCTTTATGGTGGTTACTGCTGGATCCTTCAGAAGATGAAACCTCCCAGAATACCTAAAATAGAGAAACGGGGATTTCTCCACGAGCTAAGCTACCGAGTCTACATGCTAAAAAAACCCAACCAACCGACAACTGCCGGGCCCTCATTGTTTCCAGCTTAGCTGTGATGTGAGCTGCTATTCTTGGTCAGGAGCTGCAGAACACTCCTGAAGCTTGCAAAGTTGTTTGCTTTAATAGCACACAGCGTGAAACAAAGCAAAGACTTCCCAGCAAAATGCCTCCTTCTGCTGAGCTCACTGCACCTCGCTGCCGCTTGGAAATGTTTAATTATAGGCTGCGGATTCCAAAGCATTTTATTCCAGTTATTTGGTCTCAGGTACAATTTAATAAAACCTGTGTTTTATCTTCCTTCCCAGCAAGGTTTAATGCAAACAGACCACTCTGCCAATTCCAGATGGGCAGAAAAACAAGCCAGCACCTCATGCCTTGCACTGTTATTTGTTTCTGGGCTGCAGAGGTCCACAGGTACACAGCAAGCAGCAATAAAACAAAAGAAACATTGATAAGACCTGCTTATCAACAGATCCTTAAAGCAATGCTCTATTTTTACCTTGATGCTTGATTGCAAAGCACAGAGTGGGTATAAGCTGAAGTGTCCCAAAAAATGAGTGAACAGCTGAGGAACAGCTCTTCCTCCCCTGCCCAGAACTCCCAGAGCACAGTGAGCCCAGCACTCACCTCCCAAGAGCATTAACAGCCCCACAACTGCACCAGGAATTTGGCTGCTGAGCTAAGGAATGTCTTTTCCTGAGGAAGCACAGGAGAAGCTCACTCCCCTGGGATGTGGTTGTGGTTAGACCCAAGGATGCTGGTGGTGGTTCAGGGTGGCCAACACCAGCCTGTCTGCCATGGCAAAGGCACAGAGATGCTCTGCTGGCACAGGCTCAGCTGACTCCAGGACCTCAGGTGTTCAAGACCAAAACAGGCATGGGCACCTTAATGAACGAAAGAGATGCAAATACCAAAATCCCCCCAGCAACATCCCTCCCATCCCTCCTTTCCCCTCCCAGAGGCACTGCAGCACAACTCCACCTGAAGCAACCCTGAAGCATCAAGAATTGATCATCCCCCAGTGTTTGTTTTTTATTTTAAAACAATTTCATCTAAACCAGAGCGTGGGCTTGAATAATTATCTACATTTCCTGAGATGTTTGGAAACAGAAGCAGAGCTGGGCAGCAGATCCCTCAGTCCTGCTGTAAGGAACACACACAACCCGAAGGCACAGTCACTACATGAATACAAAGACCTATTTATGTTGAGAAGGCAGAGAAACACCAGGAATGGTCTCTCTGCAGCCCAAGCCCCTCCACCCTCCTGCCTCTTTCCAAGCTGTGTTTCTTTACATAAGCAGTGCATGCTTTTATAGACCTGACTCACAAACCTCCCCACCTCAGTAATATTTTGGAGTAAATTTAGCACTGGTGATACATGCCTGACCTAGAGGGAACTCCATTTAAAGCACGGCAGGCAAATATCCACCTATCCGCCCTTCTGCACTTGGATGTTCTCCTGCATCCAGGAGACAGGCTGATGAAGTCCCAAGGTCAATCCAGCCTCCCCTGACACTGGAAAGTGGGGGGAAACTCACGGGATCCCCCACTGGTTCAGCACCAGAACACAGGTACCCACCAGTCTCCAGTGGGAACAAGGACCTTGCACGGTGCAGTTACTTTTTAATGTAATAAATTACGGTTTGTGTTAAAGCTGGACCTGCCAGGGACACCTGATCAGCACTTTCCCTGCTACTCACAATTTCATTTTACACCTGCAGTATTCCTGAGCATCCTGCAGAGTCTTGAGAAAAGGTTCTCTTAAAAATTTGACGTTTCAGCAGCATTTCACCCTGAAAGCAGCCAGCTCAGCACAGGTCTGGAGGCAGAGGGATCTGTAGCAGATGACATGCCCAGGGCGCAGGTACCAGCAAACATCTTAGGGAAGTTTCCACTGTACAGCTGGCAGCTCAATGGGACTTTGCAACCTGCAGCGAGGAGCTTCTATTTTCAGTGCAGCTTTAGAATGACTGAAAGGAGAATAATATTGTCCCCACTTCCAAGAATTCCGCATCAGACAGATGGGTATGGGCAAGGAAGATAAGAAAAGAAACAAAACAACACCTAAACCCTACCTATTTACAGCATTTGTGGGAGAGCATCATGCTGTGCTCGTGCACCAAAGTGGTTACCAGTGAATTTTCTTCAGGTGTGGCTTTGATTGATAAGCTTCAAGTCACCCTGGACAGCTTTGTGGGCTTCAAAGGATGGATTTTTTTAAAAAAAAGAAAGGAAAAATCACGAAACCAAAAATCAGTTCATTTGTTTGAAATGCCTGGTTGAAGACAAACAACCCAGGAGGGAAGTGAGGAGAACTGGATGGGCAGTGAGCAGACAAAGCAAGGCACAGCAACACAGGATGCAAGATCTAAATGGCCACAATGGCAGGAGACCTCTCAAAATCACACCCCTGGCTGACAGAGGTGCAGGCTCACGGGGTGCAGGAGTCAAGGCAAGCAGAAAATAACCCATGATGAGAGAATTGCAAGTGCTGTTTCAGAGGCACAGACACTCTGATTGCTCCTGCCTGACTCCAAACTGGGTTAGCAAAGCCTCAGGGTCCCATTAGGAACAAAGAACACGGAGGGCTGCGACAGGGAGGGACTGAGCCAGGAGTGAGCAGCAGCAGCACACACGCTCCAACAGCCTCAGCAGCTTGCAAGGAAGGGGAAGATGAAGGCAACAGCAGGCTCTGAGTGTTTAATGAGCACAGCCCAGATGCCAAGGCACGAGCGCTGGCAGCACAGCTTCTGTACCTGGAGACGGTGGATAAAGGGCTGGCACGCAGGAAATGGGAATACCCACTGTAAACACTGAGGGTTTGCTATTAACACATTCAAAAATCGAGTCCAAGGAGCTGCACATCGCCCACATTCAGTGAGACGGAGAGGGGAGGGAAACAAAGCCGCTCCTGTCTCTCCGTATGAATCTCTAATGGAGCGCTCGGGCTCCCTTTCAGCAGGAAATCTGCTCATGGAATGGCACCAGGACCGAAGGAGCAGAGCACGGCTCATCCATAATGCAGGAACACCCACTGTGCCGGAGCCTGTCAGGAAGGACAGCAGTTTGCAATATGAACAACAGGATTCTGGGAGGCGGATGGTTAAAAATATATATCGTACGCCTGTGCCACTATAAATTATTGACTGCACAGGGAGCTGGAAAAAGGGATTCAGTGCCATTAATAATTTATTTTCTAATCCAAACGAAGATGGAATTTTATGCACCACTTACTACCAGCGCCACAACTGGAGAAACGAGCTGCACTTCCCACTGTCTGAAACCAGAACTGCCTTTCCATTTGCAAAAGTTTTTTTGAAGTTTCTTCTTTTGCTCGAAACACGCAGTCAGAGCTTTCCCTTGGGAAAGCATCTGGTCACTCCTGAATATTTAGCAGGCATTAAGGATACAGAAATGTATCTCTGCTTTAAAGGACAGCTCTGCCGTGAGAAATCCCTGTCTCCACTTGGAGGCTCACGCAGATAGACGGGGATCACCTGCCAGGCAGCTTCGCTGGTTTGAGAAAATAGATTTGAGTGACACTGAAAGATTTAGCATTGAAATATTTAGATCTTTATAGAAAGATTGCAAGACTCCCCCAGGTACAGATGGATCCTTCAGGCATGACACTGCCTGGTTTGAACACCTGAGGAGGGAGATGGACCAGACCACGACAGTGCTGGAAAACCAGAGGGTAACAGGCTCCTGCCTGTCCTGAACACAGAACTTCACAGAGATTTTTAACACTTACCTCTAAAGAAAACCATCCTTGTCCCACCTGTCAAGGAACAGCAAGAATAAACATCATGGCTGTAATCACAGGCAGGAGAAGATGAGTTCAGGTTCCATCACACCAAGCATTTTGGGTCAGGAAATGCTCCAGCACCTCTGATATTTGGTATAAAGCTGCAGAACATACTAACTGGTATGTTCAGGGACAATTCCAAAGTGGTGAGATGAATCTTCTCTGCATCTTCCCTGAAGTTAAGGTTTAAGCAGATTGTCGATGGGGGAAAGAACCAAGCACCTTGCTTAGAATTCTAATTTATTATTAAATTACATATCAAAGCCTTTTTGTTTAATACATAGAGAAAATGCACAATAAGTGAGAACAAAAATAGTTACAGTTACAGTAGAAGTTCCAAGAATGCATATGAAAAGAGAAAAATCAGAAAGTGCAATCAGAAACTCATTTACAAAGTCTGGGATATTTTGTGAGAAAGGGCTTTGTTTCGGGTCTAGAGTGTTCATTTAATTGCTTTCCTCACTCAGTACCAGACAGACCAACAGCTGCTTCTGTACTCAGAGCTGAAAGCATCACCACTGGTTCAGATACGCAGTGACAGGAGAGGTGCAGGGCACAGAGGTGTCACCTAGAACGTGGCTCAGTGTGTCCCTCACTGCAGTCTCCTGTCCTGCACGTTGCTCTGAAGGATTTCATCATTCCATACTGCTCTAAGGAGTTTCAGAATTATTTCCTCCCTCAGCAGTGACACAGCTGTTACCTCTCCTTCCTGTTTCTAATGAAAGCGTTGGGACAAAAAGTAAAAATAGGAAGATTACGCATCAAGTGATCTTGGGAGACAAGTTGCTACGTTTAGGGTTAAACCAGTTGTGACTAAACGAGCTGCACCATCAGAAGTGGTGGACCAGCCTTGGCTCCAGTTTTGGGAACACAGCACCTCAAGGGACACAGCCCTGGGGGACAGGCTGCCAGCAATTTATCTGACATTTTCACATCACTTACAAATCCACTTTCGCTCTTTCATTTTCAACATCCAGGGAGGAACCGACTCTTCTCACAGTCACCATAAGACCCTTCCAAGAAAGGGAGAGGCCACAGCTGCAGCCCAGGCTGTGCACACACAGAGCTGCTGCCTGAACAGCATTTGGGGGCTGCCCAAATGCCACTGCTCTGCCCCAGCAACCAGAGACCGAAGATCAGATAAACACGTCAAGAACCAGCCTAAAGAACACAAAAAACCCCCATTCCCATCCACGTGGAGCAAAGTTATCAACACCATCCCTTGTGTGCCAGTGCCTGGCCAGGCTGGAAGGAGCTGCTCGAAGAATAAAGCAGAAATTTAAAACCAGTGTGTGAACTGCGCCCTGCAGAAATATTGTGGATTTTCCCCATTCCTTTCAGTGCTCAGCAATAGTTTTCTTAGCACAGTTCTAACTCGTTGAGTTACGAAACTGCCACTCTGGCAGGAATTGCAGAAATGAGAATTCTTTAACCACATCTTTTCCCTCCCCCCTTAGAGCACGAGGGAACCACACAGAATGAAAAACGTGGAGGACGTATTTGGCAAGAGGAGACACACAAACCTATATTTTGGGATTTGAGATTCAATACTACGATCCACTGTTTTCGTTTCCCAGCCCATTGCTCCGACCACAGGTCCAGGTTATTAGAGATGAGTTATCAGGCTGATCCTCCTGAATTAGCAAGTCTTTCCCTGGGCCAGATGCAAACACACACTCCAGGGAGCACAGCACAGCACCCGCTCACACTGCCAGGGGAACTACAACGTGACGACGAAGGGAAAACTCCAAGGGTAATTAAATGTCTTTTCAACACAAAACTGACTCAAAACCAACACAAATAAAAGCCATGGAAGGGCTGCCAACACCGACACCATTTCCAGTAAAGCTTTATCAGAGATAATTCAGCATATTTCCATTATTTTATACTAAAATATATCAGTTCCTCCGTAACATTTTCATAACATGAAAAATCAATTATGTTCACATATTTATTATAATCTACATATTTCCCATAGCAGCTTTTTCACACAATAAGATTAAATATATGCACCAAGTAATCAGTTAAGTCCAGTAAAAAGACTTGTTATAAGATTAAATAAATGAATTTATTTACGGTACTGCAGATCTTATATTGCCGACTATACAGCAACCAAATCCTACAAATCCTAAACAGATGCACAAGTGCTGATCAGGGTCCCTGGGGGTGGAGGAGGAATCAAAGAAAAGGCAACAGGGAGAAAAGATTTGATCTCCCAACACGAAGATCCAGTAATAAACCTCCTTTATCCATCAAGCTCTTTCCTAAACCCCTTTAATAAACACTTCAGCTCCAAGCAGGAACATTCCCAAATCAACCAAATAATCACCCTTTATTTAAAATACAAGCCCCACAGTTTTACACGTATTAATTCCAAATGCTCCCTAATCCCAGCGACGGGATGACTGATTAGAGGCCTTTGTTGACTTTTTTAGCACAGAGTTATTAGTCTGCAAAGAAGCCTCCAAATCCTGACAAACATTTTGGGTGTAACAGTGTGGTTTTACACACTACACAGGCACAAGTCTCTACTCTCCCCCAACAGGTACTCACTGACACTACAAAATGCAGTCAGAAATTGCATCTGTCCCGCTGGACTCTGTCCCACAGGAGAACCCGGACACTGCGTGACGTTTGTGGGTGATGGCAAACACGGGATCTGTTAGGAATCCATTAGGAGCACTGTCAGTGGGCTGGGAAAAGAGTTAATCAAGTTCTTAGAAAGACATTTCAGTGCCTCGGCTTGAGTTCACTGGGTTGTGATATGAGAGATGGAAAAGTGCTGTTGAAAGAGCAGAAAAACCCATTAACTGGGGAACCTGCGACGTCAAACCACTCCTGACATCAGTTTTCTTCAGAGACACGAACACCACAGGAATCTTTTTGCGTGTCTGGACCAAAAAAAAGTGGTTTCCCCCCCCCTAGATAACAGTAAGCAATACTTGTTTCACTGTTCATACATTCAAACTCTTTACTAGGAGGAGTTCTGTCCAAACCCTTTGCACAAAGATATGTTTGCCTCAGGTATAACCATCATAATTTTCACTTCCAATTGACAGATTAGATTATATCCTTCTTACAGTGTAAAAATATCAGCACTATCAGAACAACTTTACCTAAATTGCAATATAGGCTTGGCAAACTGCTCACCGTGTCTTCATAAGGACCTCTACGACACCAGCCAAAATCAAAAGCATTTACACCCAAAAGATACCTTCAGGTGAACTCATGTTTGGTCACTTTTCGGATGACTGAACACCAGAATAAACAGCTGCTTGGGCACTGTGCTCCCTTTTCCACAAAAGGGGACTTGTCCGTCCCTTTAAAGCCACAAGAAACCTTATGATCTCCCCTCAGAGGGAACTTTATTCATACTCTGTGCAAAAACAAACAAACAAAAAAAAAGAATGTAACAACCCTTCTTTTTTAACTTGGAGGAATTTGTGTGAAGCACAGTTTTCACAGCACGGATTATGCAGAAATAACCAGAATCTCAACCAGGAGTTAAAAAGAATTACAGAACATTGTATTTAGTAGTAAAGCAACCTGACGGCTTAAAGCTGCAATATCTTCTCTCAGGGTGATAGTGTTCAGTGCTGGGATTGGATTTCAGGGAAACAGCCTTACTGCTGCTTCCACCCAAGGCAAATTTAACACTCCTTTTCCACTCACCAGACCTCCTCAGCACCGCTGAGCACTGCAACTGTTCTACCAGTTCTGGTAAGTGTCCTGTATCCACTTACCTTGCAGGGAGAAAGGGGAACTAAACACAAAACAAATCCCACCAAATTTAACCAAAGATGTGTGGCAGGGAAGGAGAAACACTGCAGCTGCAGCCCAAACCCAGTGTCACAGTCTACCATCATAAGCTCTAGACATCATGCTGACAGTCCCAGCCACGGAGAGCAGGCTGTGGAAGTCTGGTGCTTCCCCCACTCACTGTTCCTGGGCTGGGAGGAGGGAAGGTGGTGATGAGTTTTAGCAGAGTCCAGAGGGGGGAAACATCCATCAATGAAAAGCATATAAGAGCAGTAAGATGGTACAGACACCGATAACGCCGCCCAAAATGAGGGAGTCTCGTCGTTTCCGAAGGTTGATCCTTTGAATCAGGCTGTTCACTGCTGGAAACCGGTCTGGGAGCAGGCTGAGTCAAGGTCATACCCAGCAAACAAACAAAAATTCACTAAAAAGCCTTAAAAATCTGCATCTGGAAGTGCCAATACTGCAAGAAATACAGAACTGCTCCCGAGCTGGAGAAAGCAGGAGCAGTAAAACCTGATGGATAGTGAGCAGGATTACAACTGTGTTCAGTGATTACAGACCATCAGAGAAAAGGGAGCAGCTCAGAGCTCACATTTACACAGAATTCATCACCTGATCACCTAAATCACCAGTGTTTAATATATTTAATCTCCAGTATGTGAGGCTTAGTTACTTCTAATAATTGTGTTTAAATGAGAATGAAAAAAAAGAAATGGGGCAGTTACATAAAGCATCTGTGGAGTTTCTTTAATGGAATTCTGTTACTGGTGAAGGGAACAACCAAAGGTATTTGACTGAGAAAACCCTGCACTTTTCACGGCCACACACTGTGCAAGTACAGCACAAAAGGAAGAATCCCTACTGTAAAACCACGAGGGATGTAAACCTATCTTTTAATGCACAAAATACAACTGAGAAAAAGACAATCAGCTTCAGAGCTTCATGTCTTTAGAAGCAACAACCTTTTAAGCCCAAAGCTTATTCAACTCTTTTCGGTGCTCTTGCCAACTGGTAAGAACTGTAATGAAATTTATGGGTTACCAAGATTCATCTCTCCAGGATGTGATGAGCCTGATCAAACGATGCTCTTCGTGACAGAAAGGAAGGAATAAGTCAGAAAACAACAAACATACATGACTGGATAACCTGGCACATTCCTTAGCCATGGCACAGAATATGAAGAGAAACCAACAGCACAAAATTTTCATATCTGAAGGACTGTGACAGATAAGAGGAACCTCAGGCCCTGGATACTCTTAGCTGTGAACCAGAGCAAGCAGTGATGCACATCAAGCTTCAGCTTTCCTGAAAGCAAAAAAGCAAGAACTGAAATGAAATCACACTTCTACAGAAAAACGCAGCAGGGAAGGCCATAAAATGCTGTTGCAGATCTCTACCTGAAAATTAAGCTCCGTCCTGCAGTGCCCAAATCTGAGCAAAACCAACTCATTCTCCACATTCCCCATGAAGAAGCTTCAGTCAGGTTATCAAATGAAACTGGTGAAAAACCAGCCCGTTTGCCACTAATGACAGCACAGGTTATACAGCCACCGACACCTCTGATCCCCAGATGACAAGAGTGAAAAATTGTACCATAACTCTTCTTCTGCACTGGCAGCACAAATTTTTAGGAAAGGATACTAGCCAAGGTATTCATCTTGCTTTGTATTGACTTCAACATCCCCCTCTGCGAAGTCATATTTTCTTTAGTTGCCATGGCAATGCTGGAGAAAGAAAAAGAGGATCAAGTTGTTGGTGCTAAGAATAATCCACAGCTCAAACAAGAGGAGAGCAAGCAGGCAACGCTTCTTTGGAGGACAATGAATGAGGTGAAGCAACATGAATGAATGCACAATTTTTCCATTAATCTCCATCTTTTACACTTAAATGATTTCTCTTGTATATGAGCCAGTAACAAAGGAAAACACTGAGATTTCTGGAAACAGGCAGATCTCCTCTAACCCAAATGAAAACTGGTACAACCTCATAAGCTTAAGTTTTAAATGCAGAAGTTTGTTGCACCCCATACTCACCTTTGCTCTGGAGAGCACACGAGGTTTGTGTGCCATCAGGATACGATGGCTACACAAGTATTAAGCAAATAAGAGCTGCTTCACAATTAAAAATCAATTTACAAAGCAAACGTGCTGGTTGAGGAGATGTAAGAGCAGTTTGAGACACAGCTCAGGGAGCCTCCCTCAGAAGGTTTCTGCACAACCAAGCTGGGACATGCAGTCACCAGGTCTTTGAAGATGTTTAAACACAAGGAAGTGCTGGGATGTACTTGCTTTGCCTCAAGATTGAGGCTGTTCCCTGTTTGCAGAGCTTGGGTTCTCCTGCACTGCCTCTTCCCAGCAAGCCCAGGTCACGTTTCTGAGATTTGGTCCTAATTAAGGATATCCTCCATGGGTACAAAAGTTTCCATTCTCTGTTTCTTTACCCACACGTGCCCCAGCTGTACGTATTTTATCCAAATACGAGAACACAACACAGGTGGAACACAAGCCAGAATTTCCCATTTCAAATTTAACACAGAAGCAGAAAAAAAGCTCTTCAAAATAAGATATTAAATGAAGTGATTAAGAAGGAACAGTACGGAAAATACTGCTCTCCTTGCTGGCATGTGTTTCAAAAACACACAAAGTAGGACATAAATACAACAAGGCTGGATCATAACTCAGAAAAGTCACCTCTACTGCTGTTGAGTTTATCTGCAGTAATAACAATGATTAAAACAAGTTCTTGGACAAGTTTGTGAGCCTTAAATACGGAGGGCAAATGTTCTGGAAGAATAAAAGTGAAGAGGAACAACACGATACAACAGATGTAAACATAAGAAAAGGGAATTAAAGCCGTGATTTCAGAGAACAGGCAGGAAAATGTAAAATGCTGCTTTTACCCACTACAGACATACAAGTTTTTAATACAGGTATTTTAGTCCTCTAAAGTAAAAAGCAACAGCCTCACAAAACCACCACACATTTGCTATTGAGAAGAGTTCTCAGGGAATTTTGAATTACTAAGAATCAAGGTGGAATAAATTTCCTATCTGCACCCAGGAAAGCTTGTTCAGTCACCTACAGCTTCTTAATTCCCACCCCCACACTGACTTGATGCTTGTCCAGATGAGGTTTTAATACAGTGTCTCTCAAAACACTCCTGGATCGAGCCCCCTGTTTTTATAAGATGCATCCAATGACTCACTAAGACATCCATTCATTTACAGAAGTGAAAACACAAGATGACTGCCAGTATATAAAGTGATCCTGAGCCACCTCCAAAATGCCTTTGGAAATAATTATTATAGATTATCATGGGACACAAGGTTCCTGCTTGAACATCTGAGGAGGGAAACTGTTCATCTCACAGAAAAAGACAGGATGGAATGGCTTGAGTTTATATATTACAAGACTGAAGCCATCTTCATTTCTTTCACCCAAAAATTTTGAAGAATTTAGCTCAAAGGGTTGGGTCTTACTGAAGAGCTCTGAAGAAAAAAAAATTGGAGTAATTACCATTTTTATTATGACACGGTCTAGTGATGAAATGTAATTTTGATATCCATGAAGAAGAGTTTAACTGGATTCCAGCTACTATTAACAAGTCAAAATTGAAGTAAAAAGCACTGCTGCTGATGTATAATTTGATTACTTCAAAACATGAGCTGCTTTACCTAAGCCTTCAGATCTGCAAAGGAGATTATTAAATTTAAGAAGAACCAGAAAGCACAGAGTTCCTGGGGACTAGTCCAGCAATTGGTCTTGTGCAGTCTCAAGCACTGCAGCTCCCTCATATCCTTCATCAGGCAGTTTTGGTTCCATTCCCATCCCTAACATATGTTCATTGACTTGCTGCTGCCATTGCTGCCCTGACAAATGCAGATTTTAAAAAATTAATCCCATCCTTCCCATTCACAATATTGGCCCCGTTTAAGTCACAGAGCACCGTGATCTGCCCAGGTCACCACCACCTTCTTCTGATGGTTTGAAACTCTCGTTTATGAGAAAAGATTAAAATGTTTCTTCCTGGAATGGAGATGACCCTGATTTAACATTTCACTGGGAAACCAGCACGAACTATTCTCAGAGCTGCACTGGCTGGAACTACCAGAGCTGGGTGTAAACCGACTTTCTAAAACCAGATGGTATCTGTGCTGCTCTCTGTACTTGACATTAAAGCACAACATTCAGGGCTGCTGCACTACTGGAGAAACCTCTTGTAGGTAACCCCAAAGTCCCAGCCATAAAACACCCACCTGTCTCTTCCACAGAGCAGCAGGAGGATCTCAAACTCCTGTGCTTGCAGCCGTATTTCCTCAAAATTTCACTCACACTGCAGGTTTGCCCTCGGTTGTTCAGCAGTGCTGTGGGTTATGTGAGCAACCACAGCTCTCTCCAAAAGTAAAATAACTGATATTTGTACACAGTTTGCTGTTTTCACTGGCATAAAACACAGAGTAATAAACACCTCCAGCCATTATCCCAGCTGGAGAAGTCTAACATGCAGGGATGCACTTTAAATGCTGCTTCACTTGGAAGAGAAGTGTTTTGACTCAGAGGAACGTTGAAGCTGCCGGTGTTTCACCCCACACAGCCACATCCATCCCCTGTGTCACCAAGGCAAACGTACCACAGAGTCAGCTCCTTGCTTCATGGAGACACATCAGTCACATCTACACTGATGAAGAACTAAAACAAAGCTCTAAGGGAAGGAGCCATGTTATTAAAAATCAAATAATTCACGTATTACTGGAACTTCTGCTTCATTTTGTATGCCATGAATCATACTTGCTTATTGAAATTCATGACAAGGTCTATGATTAAGGGAATGGACTCTGTGACTGTGCATAGAAATGCAAGCTCGAGCTTTAAATTGCTAAAAATCCTGATTGCATCACTTATTCTTTGAAAATAGCTATATATATATTCATATCTCTAAATATGCACACGTGTGTGTATCACACACACAATCTTTCAAGTTACTTTAAAGACTATTGTGCCTTTTGATGAAGCCTGAGATGAAAACAAAAGGGCAAAATGCAAGTGATTTTGCCTGGACACTCTGGCAAGGTGCTTCTGAAAAGAGAGAGAAGAGAAAAGGCTCAAGCCTCTCCATTCTGAAAACTCAACATTCAGTGCTAGTGAATTTTTCCCTTTCATTAAATCCTAATTATGGCCTAAAGAAATACTCCCAATGCACAAGGAGAAGACTTTTTAAAAAATTAAATCTATGGTTTTGGTCTGGTTTCAGTCCAATCTGTTAATATACAAACACTGACAAATCAGTGAATGAGGCCTAAGAAACAGCATTACAATCAAACCCTAAGAACCTGTCAAAACTGTACATGCAAAGCTATAAAAACTCCAACTGCGCCAGCATAAAAATACAAGTTGTTAGAAAACAAGAAATAAACGGTTTGCTATTTCGGAGAAGCGCAAATGTTTGGAAAATGAAACCCTGAGAGCACCAAACATACGAAGCCAAATCCAGGCTTATATTTAAATCTGGCCAAGAGAAGCGAACGCTGCTCCAAAAGAGCTGCGGTACAAAGTAGCACATCCCACTCGCTGCTGGGGAGGAAACATGCTGCAGTAAGAACCCAGGGCACGGAATTCACTGAAAAAAATGGATCAAGAGTTCGGTAATAGCAGCACATCTGGAGCGACAGCCCTGCTCATTGCTTGGGGTGCTGCACCATTTCAGCCCAGGCGCCCGTTTACTCCCTCGCTCCGGGGAGGGACCACCCAGAGGACGAGCCAGGCTCCCCAGGCCTCTTCTCCACAGAAAATCAGAGCGAGGGGGTCACAATTAGTGGCTGCAGCTTGTCAACAAAAGCCTCTGCACGCCCCAAAATATGCTTTCAGTGTTTGGAATCGCTGCTTAATACTTGCTCAATTAAAAAGTGAGTAATGAGCTGCAGCAGATGTAAACCCTGAAGACAGAGCGGTATGAGTAGCCCGAATTAGCTAATTACATCTCACTTACTCAAGGAATCTGCACTCAAACAGCTTCTCCTGCACAATTCCCTCTTTTATTTGGGTTACAATAGACAGAGCAATGGATCAGCTGGGTAAACTTCCATCTGGTAAATTCACTTAAAACCAGCAGGGTTTACTCCCAGTTAATGTCATACCCCAACACTTCCAATTTACAGGGGGGCACAAGAGTAAAATAAAAAACTCACCCTGTTTTCAGCAGGGGTGGAATTGAATTAACATGATATAAATGGAACTACATTTCCTGCTCAACGTAGTTGCTAAACAGGCTCTTTTTGTACCAAAAAAAAAGGCAGAATATTTTTGGCAACAACTAGAGCAAGAAGTTCATTTACTGTAGATAACAAATGATGCAAGGGTGACAGCAGCAAATAAGAAATCCAACAAACGTTGTGCATTTTCAAGATAGAACAGCAGGGATACAAGCAAGGAGAAGTTTTTAATGAGGAAAAGACTAGAACACAAAGCAAAACAAATACAACCGTGCTAAGTTCGACAAATATCTTTATGAGGCTGTGGTGGGACTGTAGCCACATTTTCAGACATAACTGTACTGAGCACTTCTGGTTCATCACTGCACATTAATGTGGTTTAACACATTCTTCCACCATGTTAATTATCCTGAGCCCACTGTGTGTACTTAAGCCAGCCAGCCCCTAATGGACTCACAGCCTTGCTGCACCTCTAATTGCTCTTTTTGATCACTTATGCCAGTAGATGCATTATCTGAAAGAGTATCTTGCTCGCTTTCTTCCCTTTTTTTGTTTTTGTTTTAAAGCAATAATCTAAAATTTAAAACCATTAAGTTGGCATTATTATTTTTATTATAGTCTGAATTATTGGTTTGCAAAATTCCAGAGTTCAATGAAGATTAGGAAGATAATTTATGATGCCCCAGTTCTAAACTTTCTAGATCAGTTAGAGAAGCTATCACTCAAGCACTGGAACCATTTGAAAAACCCAAAAGATAAATAACTACGTAACAGCAACAACCTCTCAAGCACTTGTGGTAAAAGCCACATTACCTGTCTCAGGTAAGTACTAACGTGCTGGATACATGGAAGGATTACAGAAAATCAGGTTGTAGGTGAGTGTCACTGTGAGAAGAAGCATCTTCACTACAGGAATAGCCCTTGACAGCCCACCCTGAGACCCACCCTGCTCCAAAGGTTAATTCACCTTTGCACAGAAACATGGATTTTCTAAGCGAGGATCAAATAAAATATTTAAGCCACACCGTTATGTCAATATTGAATGGAAAAAACCTAAACCCTCCCCCAATTCATTGTAATGCTGCTGAGGAGTTATAAACAGTTCCTGTATAAATACAGTGACCGATATATTTAGACACAATTCAAATGTAAACATTGATTGTACAGAAAATAATGAAAATTTTTAAGTTAATTCCTACCTTATTGTTTCTTCTATCAGTCGATCTGAGCTGAAAGCCAAACAAAAAAAGAGAGGTTTAAAAAAAGCAACAAGCCCAAAGTACCATTTTAGATTACTAATCAATGATCGTCATCATACAAACCTTAATAAATTTGCCCTTAGAATGTTTTATTTTTGGATGTTGTCACATTTTGCTACTACACAGATCTGGTTTATATATAGTCTTCGGAGAAGATGCTCCTACTGTTCTCTGGAGCAGCGTTTCCTAAGTGTGTGCAAGGGCAGGTGCTCAGGAGAGCACGTGAAGCACTGAGGAGATGGGAAAAGGGGAACGGGCACCATGATTTATGGCAGGCTGCTTGGAAAGGAGTGTTAGAAAAAGCAGCACCTGATTTTATTGCTTTTTAATCCTGGCCATTCCTTTCCAACACTTAAAAAAAAAGTAATTCATGATAAAAGCTGAGACTTGGCTCCAGGTAACACCATCCCAGAGCCCCGTTTCGGGGGCTGGTTTATGCTGGTTAACGAGGCAAATTCGTTCTGCAGCAACACCAGCTGGATGAGAGCTGAGTGACGCTCGTGGGGAGCAGAACACACACCATGTGCAAGAGAAGGACCTTGATAACACGTGCCCTGCCCTTGTTTTCAATCGAGTTTCGGGGCAGCATCACTGGGAAAAGGGCAGCTCAAAATACAGCACCGGAGAGAACGTTTCATTTACAGAGCGGGACGTGCACGACAGAGACGACAAACAAGATCCTCACAAGACTGGAGCTGTTTCTCTTTTTTCTCTGCTCAACTTATAGGGAGGGTTTTAATCACTGCTTTGCAGCCAGTTGTGAAATGCCAGAGAAACATCTCTGGTTACAGCAATCAATATTTCCAACGTAACCCTGACACAGAAGAGGTGGCTGCATCCCTGTTTCCCATAGTGTGTAAACAGTGATCCATCCCCACAACTGCTCCATTTACCCCACAGATTTACACAAATTCTTGGAGGATAACTGAAAAAAAAAATAAATATGAGAGTTTGCAGCTTGAGAAGGGAATCAACCTGACAGAAAGCAGTTTTATGTTGTACTGGATATTTCTTCTAGTATTAAAGCAGAATTTACTGTTTTCAAACTAAAAGACACCAAAAGGGCACAACCGTCTTCCTCTCCCACCCTCCTTGTTCCAAGTGTTTTCCACTTGGAAGGGAAGCTACCAACAGGCACAGCATAGTCCTGCCTCTTACTCAGCCAGAGATTTGGAGCTTTTTTTTCCTACCCCCAGGAATTCTGGAGATTCCCCTCCCAGCTCCAGCTGGAGGGGGCGCGTTGGAAAACTGCCCCGGGTGGGAAGGCGCAAACAGAGTCGCTGTTTGTCTGTGAAGAGGAGGGAAAACACGAAGGCTGCTATTTCAGTCCACCCCTGGCTGGAAACACAGAGACAGAACAGAGCACTAAAAATAATTTTGCCCAATTTTCAGTTGGGAGGGACTCAACTGGGGCAGCAAAGAGAGAGGAACACGCCCTCCTGCTCCCAAAACAGAGCCAACGCTCCAAGGACTCACATCGGCTGCGAGCACACTGGGTTAATCAAATCGAGCCACTTCTATTCACTGCGTGGTGTTTATTACAACGGCACAGAGAAGTAAAACACCATAGCTGTGTGCACAGAAGGATGTGAGCAGTCTCACAGCATCTCCTGATGTCCCCAAGGCAAGCAGAACACAGGAGTAATGCATTAAAGATTTCTGTAATCGCTGAGCCTCCAAGAGACACAATTCAGCTGAGAACGTGCCTTTCATAGATAGTCTCTAACAGACAAGTGTGTTATGTGGGCAGTGCATAATAAGAATAAACTGCAAAAACATCAGAAAACAGCCTGAAAAGCAAGAGCAGAGCACAAGAATTCATCATTTTAAAAAAGCTTTGTTTTGGTTTGGGTTTTTTATTTATTATCAATGAAAAAGCATCTGAAGCTTTGCCAGAAATAAGTTACACTTAAAAAAATTCTGTGGATTAAAACATTGCTAGAACAGCCCTATCAAAAAACCTGCTTCAGAAAAACCACTACCAGCTCTTTGACCATTTAACTGATGAAATTAGGGGATTTTCATGTTGATGAACTGAAGATGACAGGGAAGCTGAACAGTTTTACCAACCTCAAGCAAATTAGGATGTTTTCCAAGGTTTTTAGAGCACAAAAATTAGGATTGCCGGTTTGCAGCAGAGACACTCGCTGCTTTTTATGCTGGAGAAAGCTGCAGTTACGCAGTTTTATTGCTTAATCAGAGACATAAACAGAAAAAGTTATTTAAAAGCTTCCGATTAAATTATACCACGTTATTTTTATATGTCTGTGTGTGTGTTTACAGACATAAAAAAATCAAACCCTGGAAATATAACTACCTGTAAAATGATGACAGAAGTTAACAAAAATGTGTAAACCCAGAAACATTAGATGCAAATGCCAACACAAGGCATTTAACAGGCATCTGAAGCCACAAGATTGATGTTTCTCAACTTACTGGACATCGTCCCAACTATTTGAAAGGATGAGATGCACATGAAATTTTCTTCACAATGACTGATGCGTAGGTAAAGGCAGACCACATTAACTTTTAGAGTCTTAAATAAATAGCTGGGAAGCACAGAGGTTTCCTAAGCACAGCTCCCAGGGTTCTTCCCACCCTGAGAAGCATCAGCCCTTGAGAGGATCCCCAAACACATCTCCCCTTGCAGGTGAACAAACTCTGCAGGAAATGGCAATGACACTCACTGACATTTTGGTAAAGGTTGTCAGTGTGAGCAGGAACATTTTAGGGATTCTGACGTGCGGGTTTTCACCATCAGAGTTCTGTTAAGTTTAGTTCTTCCTGCAGATCAGTTCAGGGAGATGTCAGAGGCTTTTCCAAAGGCTGGAACACGCACTCACCCAGCATCTCCTGAAGTCTTTAAGTCTCCTCGGCAAACACAGATTGTAAAGTTCACTTACAGTGATACCCAAACAGAAGCAGCTGTTTCATCATCTTACAGCTCATAACCATAAAAATAAGTCAGATTTAAGGAAGATCAGGAACACAAAGTACAACAGAGCCCAGGGACCCAAGGGAAGTTGGCAGTTCCCTGGCTATTAATAACCTGTTTTACACAAATAGGAACTGTTCTCACAATTACAAATGTTCATTCCAACTGTTTGTCAGAACAAAAAAAAAATACCACTGAAAGAAGTAATTTTGCTTAACTTACACATTCAAAACACTGCAAAAAGAGGCTCCTAGAAAAAAAAAAAAATTAAAATCTACTGACTTCGCTCTTCTGCTGTCCAAGCAAAGACATCAAATGCAGCGGCCACGTCCTCGTGAACGTCCAAGCGAGCAGACAACAGTTCTGGGCACTCTGAATCTGCCCTGCCATCTGCTTCAACAAGCTCTGCATTTTCGCCTGTCCAGACAGACGGCACTTTGACAACAAAGCCATTTAAAGATACTACAGCAAAGAAACTCTGGAAGATGCTGAGGCAATCAGCTCCTGTAAGGAATGGCACAAACCCAAGAGCAGCAGCAGCCACGCATGTGAAATAATCAGGCCTGCCTGTGAAAGATGGCGCAGTTTGTCATTTAAATATGCAGGCAGGTAAACGAATCCCAAGGAGGAATTAAGTGAAATGTGCCCTC
Source organism: Myiotriccus ornatus (assembly GCA_036023395.1). NCBI lineage: Eukaryota > Metazoa > Chordata > Aves > Passeriformes > Tyrannidae > Myiotriccus > Myiotriccus ornatus. The sequence goes on from JAYRBT010000051.1 coordinate 4,002,382, forward strand.
CAGGATGGAGGAGAATCCTGCCCATCACATCAGGCTTTTACAATTAAAAGAAGGTTTTTTATGTTCTTGGGGATTTTTTCAAGCAAACATCTACGTCAGTTAAATATAACAAATAGACAGAAGGGAAATAAAGTTCATTAATATAGATGAATACTTAGATGAGGACTGGGCTTCTCCCATCTCCATAGATTTTGCTGCTGACTTACCAGCTGGATACCCAAAACAAGCACTTGTCAGAGGAACAAGATGCAGCAGCAAGACTCATCTGCACACAACTCATTTCACAACACGCTTTAAACCCTTCAGATGAAATTAAGGGCAATATTATCACATAGAATAATTTAAAAGGAATAGGGAAAACCCTGTGGAATAAACTAATATAGCACTTGGCGACTATTTTCTTCCTTTCATAAAGAATAACTACAGAAATAATAATAATTTTACTTTGTTCTTTCTCTAACTGCAAGATCAATCACCAGACTCTGCTCTCTTGAACTGCCTGCAATAAATCTTTCATAGTTTCACAGTCCTGGATCACCAGGCAACGTGGAGCTTCCAGGAATGCAAATCCTGCACGACATACTTGATTCTCTAATACAAATATACAGGTTATGATGAAGCAAATCTGATACATAGAGTCAGTTATTTCCATCATCATGATCATAATAACAGAATAATAGTGAAAGAAACCCTGTGCACACACACGGACATAAAACCCCATCTCCAACTCATTTTTTTCTGCTTGCCATCGGCTTTCCTTATCATATAAAAATTCAGATCATTAAGCTCTTTAAAAACTTAATTAGAAGGTAAAGCAGAACACTTTTTCTTTTTTCTCCCTGTGATGTTCCAGATTTTATAAGACTCGTCTCAAACTTGATTTAATTTAGTGTGAAAGAGAGAATTCCACTGGAGCTGCTTTTCTAGTTTGGAAATGAATCATAACAGAAAAGACAGCACAAACATGAGTTTAAGTCAATGTGTAAATTTGCTCCAAAGGAACAATATGTTATTAACAACAATCACCCCTACAAGTTCTAAACACCTAAGTAATCTTATTTCTGCAAACCACTGTACTGGGGAGTCCAACACTCAGTAATCACTTCCAGGAAGAATAAGAACAGGTGCAAAAGGGGGAGAGAAAGAAGCACAATACCAGGTTGCTTTTAATTAATGCAAGCAATTTGTTATATCCAGAATGAAAGGCACTGGAACATAATCCACTGCTCCAGGCAAGAGTAAGCCAACGTTATTTGGTGACAAGTTTCTTTCCAGATGGTTCACATGTACCTTGTGCAGGAAGAAATAAAATACACAGAAGGCATCCTTGTCACCCTAGGGAAGGATCTGCCAAAGGATTTCCAGGAAAATAATCTGGTGAAACCTGCTCCCTCCAACTGCAATCCTGTGACTCAGAATTCACTAGAAACTGGGCTTCTAGCTATATCACTGTCTCAAAAGCTTATAAATTTCAACAATTTGGGATTAAGATACATTACTGTAAATATTTTTGCAGCTGTTAAACATCTGAAAACATTAGTTTGTTGTAACTCAGTTTAAAGAACAGCTTAAGGGATGCAAACAAACACCAAGGGACTCCCTCCCTTCGCAGGGAGATGGCTGAACACACAGATCCACCTCCACAGGTCTGGGAACACAAACAGGTTGTCCCTCCTGGATTTCCAAAGGGTACAGTCTCTGCACCTCCACTGAACTCCATGGACTTGTGTGGGAATTATCAAGCGAGTGAAAGAAATGGTTCTCTAGAAGAGGAGACAGCCAAGAAAGCTCTTTGGCACACAGAGGACTGGGGAGAGTGCCTGATGCCTGACAGCCCCAGGAGGGGGAGCAGCAGCAATGCCACTTCCTTTAAAGCAAATCTAGGAGGAAATAAGAGCCTTCTCCATAACCTGCAAGTGCAAAGTTTACCCCAAAACACAGTTGAAGACTTGAAATGAAACCAGCTCCTGTTGTGCAAACGAAGTTGCTGCACAACCCCCGTGTCAGGACGGCACCAGCAGCCACGTAACGAGGTCTCCAAGAGGCTCTCGATTCATGGTTGGGAAAGTTCCTGGACAGATTGACCCTCCCCTATAATTGCTCCATATTACCCATAGGAATGAAGTTAAATGAACTGAGAAGGGCAGGTCTTACTGTAAGTCATTATCAGCAACCACAACTGTCAGAACAATTCCAGTAACTTACTAATGGACTCCATCGGCATTTCCTCAAATTTTACATCTGCACATACCACCAGCAGCCAGTGGAAGTGCTGTTTTTCATTATTTCCTCTGGTTTAAAACATGCAATTTAAATGAAGCCTTTAACTAAAGGGGAAAACCCTCAAAACCAAGCAAGAGAGCCTTCAATATCCAACGCTGACCTGAGGAAAAACGGGCTCTAGCAGGATAACCTGTCATTACTGATTTGTTGGGCGCACACAGGCAAGAGAGATGCTCAACTTACAACAAACACAAGCTGTTTGTAATCTGTGCTGTAACAAAATAGATTGTATCCCTTTTCTAGCTCAGTGTTTTCTGACTAAAGCTTGGCAAAGCTAAAAAACTGCTCTACTATTCACACACTCCTAAGTAACCAAGAGAACAGGAGGGGGAATGTCTTTCCAGAAGAGCCCCATCACACAAACAACTTCATAATTAATACCTTTTTAATCCCCACTGAAGCTAACACAGAAATGAAGTGAGAGTTATCCCTAGGATGACCACCCACCTTTAATGTGGTTTGAAACCCTAAAACACACACTGACACACACGTATTCTGCTTCCTCACTGCCTTTTCACCTGCTATGGTTTTGAGGCTTTGGTAGATGCAGAAAGCTCTGTGGCTTCCAGCCAGCACTTGGCTGAGGTACCTAATTTAAAACTATCTACCTATATGTTTATTAAGTTTCAGACAACGATTCTTAAAGCTGCATAGTCAACTCTGCAACGTAACAACCACTTGTGGTTCAAAATTTAAAGTGCACGGTGCTTTCAAAACATCTACAAGCCAAATTCAGGGTGCAATTCAACGGGTAAAGATCCCAACATTTTTCTTCTGACCCAATTTCCCCCTGTTCCTAGGCCTGTCTTTTTATCTGAGTCTGTACAAGATGCATTCTTCCACAAGTGCAACTAATACTCAGTACAAACAAGCCTCTCGAGTGAGAGGAAAGCACTTTGCATCTTTCAATTCACAACAAAACCCAGGTCCTTGAAAAGTTCTAAACAAAGCTGTATTATCAGGATAAAATAGAGATGCTTTCTGGGGAGTTTGGATCTAGTTCTGCTTACAACCATGGATTTGATAGAACACTGAGATATCTGCACAGCAACCATTCAGCCAAGAATGAGGAGAACCTAATTCTGATGCATTAGCAGAGGCTGAAATTAAATAAACTCAAGAATGACGTTTATGCAGCAATGTGGTCACTTTCCAGAGGTACACTCTGTATTTGAGAAAATGGAAATAATCACTGTTTAACATATCCACACTCATCAAATTGAGTTCAAACAGCTTGTTTCTACTGCAGGATCCAACAGCAAATAATGAGCAAGCAGTTCTGGCCCCAAAGAATAATGAACTGCACAGCCACAATAACAAGAAAAAAAAAAGAAAAATGACATGCTGCATTAGAATAATAAGTGATTCTCATATTGCACAAAAGAAACACTATAAAACTTCACTATTGTTGATTCTGTTCAAAAGCTGCACCTACTTTTCAGAACCAACCCATGCAGGAAGGATTTCAGTCCTGTCAAAGCCCTAATTTCAACACCAGACTTTGGGGAAGGGGGGAGAGAAGCTGTCCTAGTTAAGAAACAGTGTTGAAAGGAAAGCTAAAAACAAATAAAACATGCATCATCGACTTGTTTATTTCTGAAAGGAGCAGCAAACTTCAGAAGCAAGCAGAGCTCTGAAGTTTGAAGCACGGTTTTACAGCCTTCCCTCTCCCCAAATTAAGAACAAAGTGCTGGTTCAGAGGTGAAGCCCAGAAGGGAGAACCAGAGCCTGGTTTAATCCCAAACACTTTTTTCCCAGGATGTGTTCAGGCAATCTTTCCCTCTGAGGGTTTGCTCTTTAGTTTCTCCAGACAGTCCCAAAGACCTAAGGGAGTTTCTGTAGCTTCTTTCCCAGCGCAAATGGAAGTTCATGCACGAACCTTCACACGTCATACAGATAAAAAGCAACGAGGAGTTTGAAGTTCTTAATGCTCAATGTGTGGCTGCATCATTTGTCACCTGGATAATTCCATTTTGTTCTGGAAGTTACAAAGGAAATCCCCAAATCCCACTCCTCACCTTTCTGTAAAAATCATTCATTTTAGACATGTTGAGGTATAAAAATATCTCAACAGCCATTGTGTCAGGGGAATGACTGATTACAGGACTTTTTAAACCAACCCAAGTATAAGGAAAGCACGGAAATAAATGCTATGAAACAAATGCAATCTTTTGCTTAGGTAGGTTTGGTTTCTAAAGTCCTAAATACAGCCTAGGAAGATGAAAAGCAGTAGTTGATTTTACTCTAATGAAGCTCAGGCTATTTTTAAAAGAAAAACCTCTTAAATCCTAAAGCACTGGGCTGATTTTCATGTTCTTTTATTAAGTTATTTATAAATAATAATAATACCCAGGAGAGCAACTTCCTTCATTGCCTGCAAGCTTTGAACCTCCCCAAATTCTCATTAAACTGCTTCAGTAACTGGCTCATACAGTTAATTATTACACATAATAAACAGTGAAGTTTCTCCTTTTCCAGAAGACATGAACTGTCTCCCTCTCTGAGCAGTATTTACAATTAAAATAAGAACACAGCAAGTTATGCTCAGTCTGGTGCTGCAGTTAAGAATGGGATCTGCTCAAGTGTCATATTAGTCTGGGACTGTGAAGGGGAAGCTGATCCAGCCACTTACAGAGTGGCCTCGTGTCCCTCTGCCCTGGATCTTCAGGAGACAGAGGCTTGGAGATAAAACCCATTCAGTCCAGACAGAGATAAGGCTAAAGGAAGGAATCACTGATGCAATCAAGAAAACTCTGCAGCAATAGGAGCCAGAGAGGAGAGAGAGAGAACAGAATCGTATTCTGAAACAGGATTACAGTCCGAGTCATTGTGCATCTCTAAGTAAGCCTTTGCAACACCAGAAATCCTCCTTTGCCCAAATCCCTTCTTTGAAAACCATTTCATTTGTGCTGCTGCTCAGACAGAGCACAGAGCCCTGCCCCAGGAGTCTGTGTTGTGGATATTCAGTGGTAAGTCAGTAAGGAATTACCACAGCCATCCTGGCTGGCACTGGCAGGCACTTTTAATGCAGTAATTTCTCAAACTGCCCTATCCCAGAAATGAAGAAAACAAGTCAATGGCTTTTGGGAAAACAGCGACCGACCATTGCCAGAGCTCTTGCACTTAATGGTCGGCACAGAGAAACATTTTAACCCAGATTTCTCAACCCCTCCTTGCACTGCATCTTCCAGTTCAATGGACAAAGTGCTGCAGCACCTTCCACTCCCCCTGCACAGCAGGTCTGCAGCCAAACTGCACCACATCTGGTGCCTCTTGGCAAAGCCTCCAAACCACAGCCATGGGGAGCACGTCTGTCCTGTCAGGGCAGAGCTGTTTGGTTTCTTCATAACTGCCACAGAGCAAAGATTATTCATTACCAAGTGCTGCTTCAGTTAAAATCTGCACTAAAATTGAGAGAATGGAACCACAAGAACACCACATTCTGCTCTGACACAAACAGAAAGTAAGTTTAATTAAGAGGCAACTTTGGCAATTAAAAAAAAAAAAACCCTTACTGGGCCTGACTAAAGTGGAGCTCAGCAGTTCTGAGGCTGCAGAGCAGGCAGCCAGCAGGAACCCACAGGGAAGAGACTCATCACACTCCTCCCTCCCTGCTGCTTCCCCAGCCACCTTGGGAATGAAAAAGGAATTGGTGAATTAGCTGTTTTTCCTACAGTGTCCCTCTTTCCAAGAGAAGGTGAAGGAGATGCAGTGGTGAACTGTGTGTCAGCTGGAGCAGTGACTGCCCAGGCATCTGTGTGTCCTCCCCTCCAAGGGGAGGTGAGGGAGGGGATGGAAGGGAGGCAACAGCACTTCTCTGGTTTCAATCCAATCCTCAAGGTCCACTCAAACCCACAGGAACCTGAGCAGCAACTGCACAGTGAGTGGAAATCAGGGCGTGCAGAGCAGAGAGCAGGGATAACAAAAGAAAAGGAAACTAAATTAAGGTAGAAAAGTGGCAGCTTTTTCCCCAAAATCAAAAACCCTGCAAGGTGTCTCTGCATCTCATTAAGCTGATTTCTCTTTGCAAATCAGTGCTGAAGTGAAAACTTGCAGGCAAAGGCAATATTTAGAGGAAAAACAGTCAGTCACTCCCTCCACTAGGATCTGGCCTGTATCACCAACCACGTTTGAGAGCAGTTTCCTGGTGATTATTCTCTGCTGAATGTGCCCATTCTCTGCTGAATGTGCCCATTTCTGCCCAAACAACAACAGGAAACTTCAAACAGCCCTGCTATTGAAAAATGAAAGGCCATAATAAAAGTAACACAAATATTCAGTACTCTAGACTCCTTCACACGTGAAGTGCTGCTCAAACACTAATTTCCCCTAATCATCCCAGGTATGTATTATTAATACCCCATTACGCAACTGCTGCAGATTCCCGTTAGTTCCTTTGCCCAGTTCTCTCACTCCTCTTTTCCCTTTCACATGCAGAACACGTCCCTCTGATTTCTTTGCTCTCCTCATTTTCCTCCTTCAAAGTTTCTTACTCGCCAATCTGGCCTTGTGCTAAACATTTTAAGACACTACAGGGCTGTCTTAACGCAGGTTCATCCCATCTACCTGCATCACTCACACATGATATTCCATCTAAGATGATTTTTTTTTTACTGGATATATTCATAGGCTGCATAGCAACACTCACCAGAACCATGAAGTCACCTGACAACAACTAAAAACACAGCTAGTGATATCTGCACCTGCTTCCCCACCAGCCCCTTCTTTTGGAAAGGGATAAATGACAGATTTTGGAGCGCTGGAGCTGAGTAATAAAGCAACAGTCACACAGTGGCCCTACAATGACAGAATAAAACTACCACAGCAAATGCTGGTGACCACTAAGTGGTCTGTATTCCTCTAATTTTACAAGAATTCCTCCCAGGTAATAAAATCTGTAATTTCTATCTAATCTTTGGAAGCCTTCCTCAATTTTAGCACAAATTCAGCAGTATCACCTGATACCACTCACATAACAACCCAAGCACCAACACAGGGGAAGTTTTCACTTGCATACACACACAATATTGCAAATTTAATCAAGCACATAGTCCCCTCTTCGCTGACTTAGACTACAACTCATCAATAACTGCAGAATCTCTCAGGGCAGACACTCAGTTGACAGAATTCTCTCCTCTGAGGCAGCACTTTTCAGAGCAGTTTTTAAAATGCTAAGCTACATCTATTCATCAAAACTGCTTCCTTTAGATGGAAAAGAGCATTACAAGAAAAAGGATGACTTGTTTGCATCCCTGGCCAAAAGTACACAAACAGCAAAGATTAAACACCTTCAGGGATTGGCACAGTCCCAAGAACTAGTTCTTTAAGCATCTGACATGCCAAAAAATCTGAGGTATTAAGTAAAAATATTAAGAGGGCATCAATATTCAAGAAGATCTACCAGCCTTATTTTAATCAACAGGGGTTAAAGTTTTTATTAAGAAATTCAGGCATTATTGTTTGTCTCTCCAGAGGCAGGTGAAGATATCCTTGAATTACCTGTAAACTGAGTGACTCGCCCACAGGCAAGAGAATTTCTGGACAAACCTCCTTTCCCAATAAAACTCACAATCAGATGGTTTCTAAAATGAACTGAGGCAGCAGTGAAGCTTTCAAAGAGAGAAGAACACAGTGGGTGTTCTCTAACCCTCCCAGGAGTGGGATGCAGCAGCACCGGGAGCCCATCGTGGAAGTGCTCCACGCGCTGTGCCAGCAGCACTGACACAGCAGCCAGCCCCACCCTGGGAAAGGGACTCCAAATGGATCCAGGATCCTCACAGCTTAATGGACAGACAGGCACAGACAGGGTTTGCAGAGTTTCAGCTGTTGTCATTCCCTTGGTGCCTAATATACGTTGGGCCCTTTTATTCATCAACGTTTTTCACTCGCAGGTTTTTAATTTCCCTTCCTTTTCCAGGTTTACCTTCATATACAACATTAACACACAGATTCTCCTTCAGTTTTCTTCCAGAAGAGACGATGTTCAAAATATAACACCAAAATAAAAAAGGCAGATTCAGGTAAAAAGCAGAGATCCAGCTTCTCTCCCAAGTCCATCCCAGAAAAAAGGCTTCCTGGCTCTCCTCCTCTTCCTCCCCACGAACAATCCCGCCCAGGGCTGCCAGCAGCTCTTTAAGAGCCCTCATGGAAAACACAGCCAAGAGAAAATTCCAGTGTGTATTTATCCTGCCTCACATGGCTGCGCATAAAGAAAAGGGCCAGGACCCTGCACTGGGGCAGCAGCTCAACATCCTCCATCATCAGGTAATGGAATAAATACGTAACAGGTCAAAGTACTTAACGGCATAAATTAAGCAGGGCCACAACTAGGGTGGACACTCCAATATCTGACAGGAATTTATCATTCCTGGGGCATTATTACATTCATCTGCAGCACATAATAATGCACTTGTAAAAGTTTGTGCTGCCACGGCCATTTCTCACACTCTCTTTGTTGGTTTCACTCCCCTGAAAGCACATTTGGATTTTTACTGTCACAACATAAATATATTCCTCGTGTAGTTCTGTCAATTAGTCTGGCACCAGGGTTTACTGCACTGCAAATACTCAGCATGGTGACTCACACAAAGCTTGTCAGTTTATCCTAAGAGCATGCTCGGTGTAATCTGCCAGCTCCTGGTGATTTCTTGGGACCTTTTCCTAGCTTTTACAGCTTTTTGGCACGAATAGCTCGTTAACTGTTTTCTTTGAAGACAAATATGTTGAACCTCTCTAATAATTTCCTCTGCCAGTATCTCTTTCTGAGCTGATTCTCAATTCGAAAGTTTTGAACATCCTGCAAGCTTTGATTTCTTGCCAATGTTGTCTTCTGCTTCTACACTGGATTTCTTCACAGTCCTTACAGTTATCTCCCCCTTGCAGTGGTATTCCATGATTAGTTTTGGCCCTCTTTCCCAAAGACCCCCAACTCACACTTATTTCTTGTCTTCTTTTTTCTCAGTGTCATGGTAGAGTTTTTTTTTTTAGTGTCTTGATACTTTTCAAATAATCACCCAGAAGATGGTTTAACTGTTTCTAAAACTGCCTTATTTAACTCTATTTTTCATGCATTTTAATCCTAAAAACGTACTGGAGGGTTTAGAATGTTTAAAAGGTCAAAATAATCAATGCCTCAACAAATGCTAGGCTCAAATTCTGAAGACATCTGCCAGGTAACATTTACTAAATGGTTTAAGTTTTCCTCTCTTAATTGTTGCAAACTTTCCAAAATAGTGCACTCAGAGCAAAGTCAGTTTCTCAGAAGTTGTATTTTACAACTCCAGAAGTATTTAACTTGTGGCCTTCTTTAACAAAATGCCAAATGTATAAAAGCACTTATCACCTCTTCCAACAAAAAAAACCCCAAGCAAAACAAAAAAATCCCAAACACAGCATCTGGATAGAATCAGGTTTACTCAGATTAACTGACACTGATTCTTCAAAGTACAACATTTCAGGTAAGATTCATCTCTGGAATATTAAGATTGGTTGTTTTTTTTCCTGGAAACTTTCTGTTTCATGACCAAGCCTGTTTAGTAATAAATTCAACCTAACAAAACTCAAAATTCAAGCTTTAAATTAATTAATTTCTAAGTCTTAAAGGTATTAAAGAAAACTGACAACGAAGTGCTGTTAAGCTACAATGGGGGAAAAAACCCGGTTTAAATTTCCTGTAAAAGCTTTTTGTGCAGTTCTGGCTACAAGTTTAACTTATCTATAGGAAAGCACATTTGAGAAAGCCACAGGTAATTTTTTATTTATTTTGTCCTTTTCTAAATGCAAGCCTGCCCTCTGGTGTGAGCCTGAGGTTTAGCACCACTACAGGCAAGGAGAGAGGCAGGAAAATCGGAGCTGCCTCTGGACTCTCCAAAGAACACAAACCCTGCAGTGCTCTGCTCTTGGCTCTGCTGCTTTTGCTGCACCCAAAGCAGCTGCTCAAAACCAAATGCCCTCTCTGCAACAGGAACAAAGTGCTTTCTATTTTGCTTGTTATCTGGGTGAGTAAAGCAGACCCAATTGGCAGTATTTAAGTGCACAGGTAACTTTGGAATTAGTCTCTTCCATCACCTTTTCAACACGTTCAGTAGAGGCAAAAGGCAAAAAGGTTCTTCTCTGTCTGACTGACAAATAAGGAAGGGAAAAACAGCCAAATCATGGGAGTTTCTGTTTTGTTTCTTAACCCTTCCCCCAGTCAGTGTGTTAAGGCAGCTACTCCCTTGGGAGGAGGAGGTCTGAGGGACCAGTGACTTGTGAAAGCCCACTGAAGACAACACAGAAGTCACTGACAAGACTCTAAAGCCAAAACCAACTACCTTGACTATCACCTACCACACACACCTCACACTCAGCATAACCCATAAATGTTCATCCAGCTGCAAAAGCAGCAGCTGTCACAGAATACACAGGGCACATGTTATTGTCCCAGTGGGCACAGCTTTCACATTATACTTGAAATTCGGAATGTTTCATCCCCCAGAAAAGTCAGGCACCTCCAACATAAGTCAATAGGAAACAACACCTACTTTCGAAGGTGTTCGTGCTCCTTCAGGAACAGTTCTGTTCTTCTGTTGTTCACGCCAGAGCCGCTTTTATACGACCTAAACCCCAACAAAACAGAATCCTGTCAGAACCTTAATAAAAACTGTGAATTCAAGGAACTTCTTCTGCTGCTTTACTCAGAGCACGGACAAGCGAGCTCTGCCAAGTATTCTCCTCCAGAAGGGTTTCCACCTCCTCCCTCTGAGGACAGTCCCACTCCACTGCTGTAACAAACCACACGACTTACTCGATATCCTTCCGTACCGATCCCAACAGATTCTCCCTTTCTCTTATTGCCAAGAAGTTCGCTTTGGTTTTGTGGAATTCATGTGTATAATCCTGTAAAAAAACCAGTTGTTCCAAAATTAGGATCCTGAGGTTTAACCACACAACATACCCATGGAAGATCCAACCACCTTTTCAAGTGCCAACTGTTCTCTAATACACAGTGCAAGACCAGCTTATGAAATGAACAGCAAAAATGGCTGGAAGGCAACGCAAAGTATTTTTAAAACTCACTGCTCTTACGGTAGTTGCTAAATTTGATAGCTAGAGACAAGGTCATGGAGGGAAATCCACTGTAATTCCTTCTCCCAGTTTTGTATATCCTCACCTTTCTGATGAACTGGTTTGTGTTGGAATTTCTCCTTGCTTGTTCAATCAGATCTAATAAGACCTACTTGTTTAGTGTGGTGAAGATGTTCTTGGGTTTATTTTGCTGTTACACCAGATGAAAAAAAAGTATTCTCCGAACAATCAACACGACTTCTTTACGTTCGAGTCGCAATTTTACATTTGAAACTCTTTCAGGCGGCTGGTACTTGTCAAAAAACCCCAATTCAGCTGGCAACCGGTGCCCAAGCCCTGTTACCTGCAGGATGTCTCTGTGGCGCTGCAGCGTGTGCATCAGCGCCGCGTTCAGGGACGGCACGCCCGCGCTGTTGGTGTACTCTGCCATTTTGTCGTTTATCCCCGTCAGCTGCAGGAGGGAAAACAACCCCAAAGAAACCCATGAAACGGCTCGTTCTTGAACGAAAAATACCATGCACGAGCTGAAGGAGCCGCCTGGACACGCACACCTTGTCCAACACTCACACTGGCGTTTCCAAACGCCCCCCACACAAACCCGGACCGTGGCATTTCCTGAAGGCTGCAGTAAAGACAGGAACTCCAGTTACCTTTCCCAGAAGCTGTTCAATCTCCACGGCCATGGTCTCAAACATTCTGTCCTGGCTTGATCCATTTAAGAGAGGAGTTGTGTCAGAGCTAAGGAAAAGGGGAGGGGCAGTTACTGAGAAGTGCATCATTGCACGAATGCAAGAAATAAAGAAACAACGGGAACAGGGGTTGGAAAGCTCCACTACCCGGGACAAACTACATTTTTTTATCACACCTGGGGGAAACACAACCTCTCCTTGGAACACATGCCTGACACCACACACCTTTGTCTGGCACCAATGTCCTTCTCTCCCCAACTTTTAAACTTTATTTACTGGTAAGAGGGAGCACTGCACTGTTACAGCAACATAATCACACCTTAATAACACAGTGCTGGGACGACCCACTGACCTATCAAGCAATCAGTGCTCTACAGAGCAACACACACAATTACAGTTTCACACACCTTCCCTCTTCACACTTTAAGATAAACTAAAACCATAAGGAAAAGTCACATCTAAGACGAGCCTGTAGAAGTGTGACAACTAAGAACCCTCAGAGACAACTCCTGGCTTTGGTAATCTGCTTTAACCTGAGTAAGAGAAGTCAGTTTTGCACAGGACTGCAAAAACAATGAAAACAATTAGATTGCACATCAAGTAACAGCATAGAGCCAGAAACAAAAGTGAAACTAAGGGCTCTGGTGCTCCCAGGCTTCCAGAACCAGAAATTCAGAGAAACGTTCAAAACGGATTCATTCATCAAATTAAAAAAAAAAAAAAAAAATTCAATACACACACCCCTACAGTAATCACAGTCATAACTGATACAGTTAATAAACAAGGAATGGCAGTCTTTAAAGGCTGCACTCAGAGAAGTTGATAATTCCTGCTGTGGAACTGCAGGGAAGATCTCACCTTTGGCCCCAAACATAGAAAGACTGGAAGAGTTTTATCAGAGTAATTCTTCAGTCAAAGATGAGTCTGACTAAAGCAAACAGAAACTACTCATGTACATGCACAAGTACCTACTTATCTGGTTCATATATACATATACACATATAAAAATATATGTGCAGCTCTCCTCATTAACACTGTCCCTGCCCATGGCAGGAGGTTGGAACGAGATGACCTGTAAGGTACCTTCCAACCCAAACCATTCCGTGGTTCTGTGATTATCACCCACCTTAGGAGAAAGCCAGGAAGAAAGAGCCACCCCTGCGAAGAGAGAGCTTGTTCCCTGCCAGCCCTGCACCAGCCAGAGCTGCTCAGCGTTCCAGCTCCCTTAAAACCGGGATTACAAATGGAAACACCTGGGAGGTGTAAGGTTAAATTCCCCTAATGCTGAGGTCCCTGAAAACCTCCTGCTGGTTCAGTACAATAAAAACTGTGAAACAAGCCCATATAATGAGCACCAGGAACTTCTATCGCCAGTTCCCACTGACCTCACACAGACTGAACTTTAAACTCAGCTCTCCCCAGTGACAAGTGTCACCCACAGCCCCTCCTGACTCACACCCCGAAATCACATCAAGCCCAACACCAGCAGCAAGCGCCGAAACGAGCCAAGAGGTGGGACCAGCATTCAGCAAACGACAAAAACGATCCCAGCACCAGGGGCAGCGTTTAAAACATAAAGAAACGGGCTTAGTACCTATACCTGTCGCGCCTTCCGTCTCGGCCGCTGCTGTAGCTGGTGCAGAGCTTGCTGAAGGAGACCAGCTTCAGGTCCAGCTCGTTCTCCAGCTGCCTCGCCTGCTTCCTGAGATCTGCGCGGGGCGGGGGGACAGTCACGGACCCGCCCGGGGCCCCCGCGCCTCGGGGGGTCCCGGTCCCACACACCGCCCCGGAGGGGAACCCGCAGGGGAAGGGGGGACCCCCGTGGCTGGGGGAGCGCCCCGCGCCCAAAGGGGGGCCCGGCTGAGCACCCCCAGCCCTGCCCCACGGCCGCGGGGCTCCGCGGGCACCGGCGCCTCATGGCTGACGGGCCGGCACCGCCCGCGCCCGCCGGACGCCCGGAGGCGAGCGGAGGGGCCCCGGCGGCTGTGCCGCCGCGCCCTGCCCGGGCCGTGCCCCCGGGGGAGCCCCGCGGGGCGCGGCCGCCCCGGCCCCGCCGCCCCCGGCCCCACTCGCCTTCCCAGTAGTTGCTGCTCCCCGCCGCCATCTTTGTTGTCCAACGTCAGCCGCGGGCCGGCGCCG
>JAYRBT010000051.1:4016719-4038755 GCA_036023395.1 Myiotriccus ornatus
GATCTCCCGCTCCCCCGGTGCCGATCCTGCTCCCGCTCCCTCTCTTCTCCTCGGCCCCTGTCCCGATCCACTGATCCCGGTCCCCCAGCCCCGCTCTCGGTTCCCGATCCCCCGGTCCCGCACAGCGCCCTCCTCACAGCCCCGAGTCCGCCCCGCCCCGCTGCAGCAAGAACGAGAGAACCCACGTGGACATCAAAATAGTTTTATACAGATTATTGATCTCGGTATAACAGGTAAAAAACAGGCGGCGGCCGAGGGCAGAGCCGGGCCCGGCCCCGCGCCGCCCCCTCCCCTCCCGCTGCCAGGAATCGGCGATTCAAGTCCCTTTGAAAATTACATTTGAAGGCACAAGTGCACGGAGCGACAGCGGGGTCCGGCTCCTCGGCCCGAGGACGCACGGACGGACAGACGGACCGAGGGCTCGGGGGAGCTGCTCCTGCCTTTCCAAACTGCTCGGGAACAGCATCAGGACCGAGGGCACGGGGGAGCCGCTCCTGCCTTCCCAAAACTGCTCGGGAACAGTCCCAGCGCTTGCGAAGCTCTGAGCACAGAGCCGGGGCCAGAGCCAGGCACCCCTACCTGGTCCTGCTGCGTGGGAAGAGTCTCACACGTTTGCAAAACATCTCAAATCCACTCACCTTAAATATACACACCTACTCCAAGCTAACTGCGAAATGCACTCTGAGGGAAAGGGCCAGGACTTATTGCTAGAGGGACAAAGCACGGCCAGCTCTGCCCGTTACCTGCTGCCAGAGCAAACAAAGCCCAAACAGAGCCCTAAGAGCCATTTGCAAAGTCGACTTTAAATAAAACCTACTGTGTCTCTTGTTAGAGGAGGAACAGTTCAGAGATGAGGCAGGATTAATGCTATTGTGTGCTGGTGTCCTGCAGCCCGGTACACATGGAAAAGGGACACGGCCCAGGACTAAAACCAATCCCCTGCTCAGCAGGATGAGCTGGGAACAGGCAGAGATGTTCATGGTTCCTGCAGAATGAACAGGGCAGGGGGGATAGGAGCGTGGGGAATGCTCAGCCTCATCTCCCTGTCCCAGCACACCACCTCAGCCACACCTCTTCATGTATCTTGCAGTAGAATTCCCTGCGGAACAGGGAAGAAGGTACACTGGTGACTAAGGATTATCTCTGTGCCCCCAGATAGCTGCACAGAACCAGATGAGATGATGGGAACGACAGCACAGCCACGTGGTTCTGGCAGGGCATCACCACAGGCAGGTGAGGAACAGCCTCTTCCCCAGGTGACATGGCCCAACAGCCTTAAAAGGGGAACACACTGTGCTGTTCCTCCAGAGCAGACCCCGTCATATATTTGGGTGCAAACACCCCCACCATGGACACCACGTGAGGGTTTCTCTAGTGGACATCCCCAAGCTGCTGGAGGACAGAGCAGCTCAGGGCAAACTAGAGGCCTAAGGTTCCCGCACCCCAGAGACCAGATCAGTGGGGCAAGAATTAAAAAAGAAAACAAGCAGCAAGAAAATAAGTGCCTACTCTAACCCCAGCCTTCTGCCCAGAAAGCCCAGGAACATCAGAGATGCATAAAGGCTTTAGAAATCAAGCACTTCAGCCATTCTTCCCTTCTGGACATCCCTTCTATTCCCCACAAATCCCACAAATCTTGGGGATGTGTGCTGCAGCTCCTCTTTCCAACCTCCTGCCAAGTGCTACACAACAGAATTTGGCTGCTTTTCCCTCCCCCTTCAGCACAATTCAGCCCTTCCTCACACCTTGCCCCCCAGACCCAGAGCAGCCTCAGCTGCAGCCACACACACACAGGTTGAGCTCCTGCTTTACACTTCAGGGACACTGCAGGAGCAGAGCAGAACCAAACCAGCAGCTAATCTGCTGCCTGCCATCACCAGAGCTTGGTGACTGAAATGGTATTAAGTGGAAACTGGCAAATGGTGTTTTTCTTCCAAATTTAGTGCTAAAGTTGGGCCATGGATACTCCCATGACCTCTCCCTGCTGCTCCAATACAAAGCAGTGGTATACAGATCTCACTGTTTCCTCCTGAACAGTGGTGGATTTGAGCAAAGCTGATCAGGTGGAGCAGTAACTGATTGCTTTTCTACAAATCAGTGAATCCATTCCCTTAGAACAACCTTCAGCTGCTCTTGCAGACACTGAGCTGTTGGAACATTAACATGAGACCCCCCAAAGCCAAGCCTATTACACAAACAAAACACAACCAGGGGTGATGGGGATAAAGTTCCTTTCTTCCCCAGAAGTCAGGAACAGCCCCGTGGCAGAGCTGGCAGGCAATGGAACTCTGTGAGAGTTCACTGAGGCTCTGACTTTCTCCAGCTCACATCAAGAATGATGTCATGTCCTCCAGCTTTCAGGGTGCCAAGCCACTCCCTGAAACTAATGACACATTAGAGGTGCTCCACAACCACTGCAGATCACAGCAGGCCACTGCATCCCATGGTGGGAAAAGCTCCAAGGGAACAGCTGAGAATCAAAGGCTTTTTTTTTTGGGGGGGGGGATTTTTTCCAAGGGCTGCCCTGCAGAACGTGGAGTCACGTGAAGGATCTGGCTTCCCCCCAAGCACAGAGTGGAAAATATGAAATCAAAACAGGTAGAGAAACCTTTTTGGAGTGTTGTAGCCACGACTCCAGGCAGGTCTTGGGGCACTTCCCCACCATCTATTCCCTGTGCTGAGATGCTGGGGAAGTGCTAAAAGCTCTGCTGGCCACCCTGTTAAGTTGCCTTTCAAACCACTTCATGTGAACCTCCAGATCTTGACCCAAAAATGTAACAAAACCATGTCCTTATGCCAGAAACAGCCTCCAGCACCCACTGATTTGCACGTACACAGGGACAGAGCAAACAGAGGAAAGTTGGGAGCTGCCACCTGCCCCTCTGGAGGACACATCCTGAAGCTGATGTCTCAAAACTGAACCACAGGGACCGCCCCCCACCACCGGCTCTGGTCCGTGGCAACCTCCTTTCCTGCCCGGGAGGTGTCAGTGTTTGCTGGAGTACAGTGTTTCTTCTTCAGTGTCTGTTTCATCCTGGAATTCGTGGCTCAGGAGGGACTTCTTGGAGCCAGTGGACATCATGCGGATTTCATCCTCATAGTCATCGTGGTGCTGCCGGAGGCGGTGGAATCCATCCTTGTGTCTGTTGGACTTGATCGAGCAGACACACCAGATGATGCAGGCAGTGAGGACCAGAGCAGACATACTTGCACCTGCCAGAGAGAGGACACTAATGTTAATGCCATGTTCCCTCACCGCAGAGGCTCCCAGGCTTGATCCCTCTTCCCTCCTACAGTCACAGCTGCTTTCTTCACCTCACTGTGACCCTGCTCCTTCCTCCTAGGCCGTGGAAGATGGGAGAGCTGATCTCAGAACAGAACAGCACTCACTTTATTTTCTGTGCCTGCAATCTAGGAGAGCATCACTGAGCTCCTCTGCAGACCACTGAGTCTAAACTCTCAATCCCCCAGCAGCTTCCACCTTGACAACAAAAAACAATCTCTTAATGCTCACCTGGTGCCACACCCCCCAAAGAAACCTTGGGGAAGCAACCAGATCTCCCAGCTCCACACACAAGTTCTCCCCATTCCAGGCATCTCAGAGTACATTGTGGACCCCTCAAATCCCTGCAACACACTCTACTTCCACCCTCCCTCCCTGCTAGCCCAGCATCACCAGACCCAAGGGCCATTGGACCAGTTTGCATGGAAAAGTGTGTGTTCAAAAGGGAAAGCTGCAGATGGCTTAAGTCTGAAGGCAGCTTTCCCAGTTCAGCAGAGGGTCACCGTCAGCATGAACTGGTACAGAAAGCAAAGCTCAAAGCTTTGATAAAAAGTGTCACTTTACCTGCAACAGTTATAACCAGCTCCCTTGGTAGTCCAAAAATCCTGTTTTCTGTGTCAAATATTATGAACACAGAGCTGGGTGCATCATGACGTACAAAGACCTGCACAAAGACATGAGAAATTAGATCACCTCAGAGTTTTCACCTGTATTGGGTGTCCAGACAAGAGACACACTTGTCATCCGCCCAGTCCTGCCCCAGTCAGCAAAGACAAGTGCAATGGAAAGAGAAGCCACTGCTCAAACAACCCTGCTGTGCTGGCAAGTTGTTCTCCATCCATTGTACCAAGGCAGAAAACAGCTCCTGAGGGCACATAATCAGTAGCTAAACAGGGAAGTCTGTATGTGCAGGGAGTGGGGGAAGATCCCTGACATGGACATTCACGCACCTTGACGTGTTTCTGCTGGTACCCGTTGGCTATCGCATCGATGCTGTGAAAACCTGGAGCCAGAAGCACGTGGAAATAGCCCCCTTCTTTAGTATAGACCCTCAAACCTTCATTCAGAACAATGGTAGCTTTAGAAATCGGCTTGCCACTCTTGTCTTGGACAATCCCATGCACTCCCTTATGAACCTGAAATGAAGCATTTCAGACACTTCACGTTCAGGTCCAAGCGTACGATGCCTTTGGAATTGAAATAGGATCTGACCTTCCCCCCAAAATACAGCCCCCTCCTCGGCCCTGACCCCCACAATAAATAACAGTGCATGACACAGCAAGGCTACACAGCACAGATGTTTAACTCTTGTGTCAACACATGTCCTGGTCACTTGCTGCCTCTGTTCAACCCATTCCTCATACAGCCTAAATTATGAGCATCTGTAATTACACAGCACCAACAAAACCACAAAGACTCTCCATGTTGTTCTCTTCCTCTCCCCCTCCCCACCACCTTCACTCCTTGCCAGAATTTCCTCCCACAGACCACAGCTCACCTCCACAAGCATGCTAAGGAGAGATTTCCTGTGGTCTGCCCACAGGCCAGGAAGCTGTCCAGCGCTCGGGAAGTAGCAGCAGCTGGTGTAAACAGTGATCTCAGGACAATGACCAAATGTCATGCTGAAATCCTGCAAAAAACACCACCACAGTTACAAAAAAAAAAAAAAAAAAGAGGTATTAAAAAATGCAAGAGGCATTGCAAAATGCAGCCAAAGGCAGGGAAGTTTTGCCCAGATATCAGAAAAAATATGCTTTTTATTGGTTGTTTAGCAAACACAGAGAGCCTTGTGCCATGCAGCAATACCTTCATGCTTCCCAAGTGACTGTGCCATTCCGAGCCACGGATCACACCACCAGGAATATTCTCATCTGTGAGAGCAAGAACACAGCTGTCAGACAGAGCTGCTCCACCAGAGTCTGCCACAAGCTGATAGGGGGTTAAAAGATTCGACCAAACATACCTGACTTATTTGGACAGCCTGGCTGGCCCAAGTGCATCATTGGGTGGTTGTTTGCATACAGAGATGCCAAATGCTTTAGTGTTTCTTTGTTCTCCACTACAACGAGAAAAGTGAGACTTCGAGAGTGCAACACCCATTCCCTGGAGGGGCAGATTCCTATTCTAACCCCACAATCCTGTACTAAACAGTGACACACATTGTTCCAGGGGCATTCCTGATTTCCTCTGACACTGAGGGGCTGTATTAAAAGCAGACTTTATACTGGCTTTGGCAGAGGAAAGATTGAAATACTGTTGTAGGAACAGAAGTTGTAAGTGTTCTGATCCCTAGCTGAATCCTGAGAGGTTTCATAGCTTTACTTACAGACTGTCAACTCCACCTACAAAGGGCTGAAAACAAAGGAGGCTACAGAACACCAGCAGCACAAACAGCTCTTACACCACAGGGTCACACGAACTTCTGGAGAGACAGCCCCAGGGTAACTGTGCACTCTGTCATACCTGACTGGGTTGGCTTATCATATGGGTAAGTGACAAGAAGGGATCCTCCATCCAGGGCAACAGAGAGGCTGAAATCCTGCTTCAGGATCAAGTTCTCCATGATGGCTTTGGTCTCAGGCTCTCGTGTCCCCAAGTACCGGGTGTAATTGCCTGTAAATCAGAACAGCAGATAGAACCAGTTTCCTCAGCTGTTTGAGAGGCCAGAAGTACATCCTTTATGTCTGAAATTAAGTCTGCTGCACGTATTAAAAAGTATCTGTTAGATCTCAGCAGATGCACCTGACTGATCAAGTAAAGCACCCAGTCCTCACCACCCACGGGGGGAATTCATCTGCAAAGCTAAACAGATGTGAAGCATCGCTACTTCCCCAGGCTATTTAGTTTTGTGTTGCAGAGGGTATTTCATGTGTATCTGCTCACAGCAAACAATGTCACAGAACTGACATTTTGTGAAGAAAGCATTTGGGATGATCCCAGCCCAAATTGGGCAGAGAATACTTCCTCCTCAGGAAGAGTGGGCATAGCACTGATACAGTGCTATGGATACAGTTACATGGAAACCAGAAAAGCATGAAAAAAGGAGACTGTTTCTGGGGAGCACAAACAGAAAGCATTTTTTCAGAGATGAAAGAAATCAATGAAGAGTAAAAATATATCAGGTGTTATCTGACCTCGGGACTATTCCTAAAGAACTCTGCTTTGTCTCTCGCACATAAAGAGACTGCAGATTGCTGTCTGTAAGGGGGATTCATGCTTTGGAAGCTTCCCAGCAGCTGTTCTGCCTGGACTCCAGGGCAAGAACGCTGCCCTCTTTACAGGCAGACCCTGTATCCGAACAACTCCACCCAGCTCCAGAGCAGGAGACTCCTGCAGCAGCCTGCATTTCTGCAGGGACACTACACATCACTGCTCTGCTGTGCTTTACTTGTGAAGTCCGTGTCCAGATCTCTGCCATGAGCGTTAGTCCGGCCTATGTTGGACGTGCAGCCCCTCTCCTGGGCGATCTCGCGTCCGTCCGGGTTCAGGGAAGGAACAATCACAATCCGCGTCCGGTCAATCAGCTGAGCAAAAGGAGAAACGGTGCACAAGGTGCAATTAGTAGGGTTCGTCCTCTGGACAGCTCATTTCCCCGGAGCTCATCCTAGGAACTGCAGTTTGAGGCTCCCATTCCCTCCACGGATCGCACACCTCCCTCTTACACACAGGATCACTGCGAGCCTCAAGACAAGTCCCTCCCAGTGAGCACTGCCACCTCAGGAAGGCTCGAGGTGGTCCCTTGCACTGGTCCCTCACCTTTGTAACAGCAGCGTTCTTCTTGTAGTTCATGCAAAGGAATTCTGCCAGGGTCAGGAGCAGCTCTGTCCCAACAGGAGCGTTGCCATGAATACCAGCAACAAAGCGGATCTTGGGCTCCTCAGGCTCGGACTGGTTGGGCTTGTTGGAGATTTCAAGGGACCAGATCTGACGGAACTCGACACTCTGACCCAAACTGCCAAGAGAAGAGAAATGGGAGTGTCAGCTCAGGAACAGAGGTGCAACTCCATCCTGACCTCACGGAGAAATCCCACAGTGGAAAGGAACCCCCCCGGGGAGGCTGCAAAGGGAAGCAAAACACAACCACATCATGAGGGTAGATTTGCAGCAGCACTGAATAGAATTCACCAGGAACATCAGTTTGAACAGCAGCATCTCTGTAAGAGTGTATCCAGGACACCCAGTGCTCCATACATCTCCATATAGCCCATGGGATCAGGATAAGTGTGGAACTGCTGGATGCCTCTGTGCTGCCAATGGTGGTTGTTGTTTGGGGTTTGTGGGTTTTTTTTTTCCTTCAGAGCAGGATACACCTGGACATCAAACTAATTTATCAGCCACCCAGTGTGGAGGACAAAAAGGGGCCTGTTCCCAGTAATGCAGGAGCTGTTGCTACAGTCATGCCATTAAGTTGGCAAATTGAATGCAGGGAAAGCAACTGCAGGGACAATAGAGGCTACAGATCAGCAAAGCAGCTTTGGCACCAGTGGGGACAGCACATGAGCACATTGTGCCTGGTGGCAACAAGCAAATGAGGTCCTGGGACAAAGGGATTTGTGCTTTCTAAAGCTGACAGAGGGTAAGGTTACAAAGGAAAGCAGAGGATGGCAGCAGCTGGTCTCCTGCAGGAGGGCAGAGACCTTGGCTCAGGGCAAGCTCACTCAAACATGTCTCACACTACTGAAACAAAATCTGGAGGCAGACAATGAAAAAAGGCCATCTGAGATTTGTAAGTCAAACCAGATCATTTCTGATGGGGGCTCTTTAGCAGGGTGGATGTCAGAAAGGATTTAGAAAAGAAATGGAGAGCATGGAACAGAGGTATTTGCAGAAGCCTGAGATATCAATGCTGGGAATATCGCCAGTCCCAGGCACACCTGGGGAACCAAGAGCACTCCAGGTTTAAGTCAATAAAATGATGTCTCAGGAAAAAGCACACAGATAACAGTCCCTGCAGCCATTGCCCTGCCACCATGTCCTTACGCATGGGGCTCCCTCCACCTCAGGGAGCACAGGGAAGGGGAGGGATGAGCTCGCCATCTGTGTTCACAGCTCACAATTTCACAACATCCCTACCCCAGGCTGCTGCTCAGGGAGGAGCTGAGCACTGCTGCTTTGTTCTCACCTGGTGAGATTTGTGATGTGTGGGTAGTTCAGATAGAGGCCCCGGAGGAACTCGGAGAGGTCCTTGTACGGGCGGTACCGGTACGGAGCCACATCCCGGGAGGAGGTGAGCAGGAGCCGCTCCAGACCATTCTCAGCAGACAGATCTTTGATCAGGGTCTCAAACTCCTTCTCGTTGGGGTTGCTTGTGTCTGGGGTGTTCAAGACCAGCACCTTTCCCTCCTCCACTTTGCTGTCTGTCCGTGAAAGAGTGAAGTTGACCTGCACCCCACCCTTGCTGCCAACTTCCACCACCTTAGTGACTGGATCATACCTGCCCAGGGAGAAGAAGATACAAGGAAACATTGGGCATTTGAGACCTCAGACAACAGGCCATCCCTTCCTTACCACATTCTCACATGGGACTACTATTGCTCCCCAGCCTAAGTGAGAAGGGTAGAAATGAGGAGCAAGAACAGTTCAGAAGGACATGGGAACAGCAGGAGGACAGGGAACAGCTCAGGGCCCAACATGGCATTGAGCTGCTTTTGGCTCAGGTGTTGCAGGGTTACGTGGCAGACTGGCAAGACAGCAAGTCAGGCTGCTTTAACATTGAGTTTTGGCAGCAGTTGAAGTGATGAAGTCATTTCTGTGGGCAGCTGCCTGGAAGAGAATTTCCCCTAAGGACACTGAGTTATCCACTCCTTCACCAGATCACCTCCAAACAAGGGAAGATTGGGACTGCACACCAGAGCCAGGTGAGCAGTCTCTGACATCAGGGTAGTCTCACACTGCTCTCTCTGCACAGGCCAGAGGGCAGGAGAAACGTCCATTCCTACATCTGCTGTAGGCAGAGGGGCCGGGATACTCCTGACGGGGCAGTCGGTCACGCAGCCGCTCGCCCTCGCGCCGTGGCTCGCTCACCCTCGGGCAGACGCTGTGATTTTGTACGTCCCCGGGACCAGGAGGCGCCAATAGTCTCCGTCCTTGTAGGTGGTCACGGGGTGGTTGATGTCAGCCACGCTGATGGTGGCGTTGAGAATGCCCCTCTTGTCCACAGCATCCAGCACAAAGCCCCAGACGCCGAGGTGAACCTGCGCACAGAGCCGAGCCCTGCTGAGACACGGCCCTCGCCGACACCCACGCCCCACCACCTCCCAGCCCGGGCCTTGCAGCGTTCCCAGAGGAGCAAAGTGTTCCAAAAGGGTTCAGGTTAGACTGGTCAGTAGCTGGAGTGGCCAAAGATCACCTGATGAGTACAATGAGCAATTGTTTGGCTCTGGGTGCCAGCACGGCACTCGCTGCTCCACACCTTTGTTTGCGCACCCCAGGTGTGCAGCAGCCTTGGCTCAGGTAGGAACAGCATGTAAGGACCACTCCAGCCTAGGGAAATCCAAGGTAGTGGTACATAAAAAGCCCACACCTGCATCACCTGGCTGCTATTTCCATACAGATTTTCAGTATGTTGAGAAGGAGGGGAGAGAAGGAGTTGTGACAGGTTCTGATGGGGATGGTTTCTGTGGAGCAGGTACCTGGTCTGGCCAGGAAGCAGCACGTGCTTCACCCCACAGATCAGCCTTTTCACTGTGGCATGTCTAAAACAAACCCCAGAGGCAGCTCACATGATTGCCTGAGGTCCAGGTGTCCCACCTGTTTCATGAACTGCAGCAGCGATCGGCGGTTCTGGGCCCAGTACTTGGGCAGCTCCTCAGCCTTTGGGTATTTCACACAGCCCAGCTCAATGGTCACTTCAAAGCAGTTTGTATGCAAGTAATTCCAGTCTTGCATCCCACCTACAACAGGAATGCAAGAAGAATTTTGACAAGGTCTTCTGAAGTATCACAGTTAAAACAAAATATCAGACAGTAGAGAAAGATGAAGTACAGACTTGAAGGGAGAAGGCTTTTACACAGGGCAGGATTCAAGCTTCAAAGAGATGCCAAAAGAGCAGACAAATAACCTTCCTTCTTGTAAATACCTTTCATAATAATAAAGTGCTGTAAAATTTTATGAAACCATTTTCTTAATAGCCAGGAAAACTACACTATAAATTCCTTCCCCCAGGAATAACTTTATCTGGGTACATTATTGAAGAGGTTATAAAAGAAGCCTGAGTCCCATTAATCTGGGCTGACCAGTGCAGAGCTCCTGACTGAATTATTTAAGCTGCACATGCATTAACTTGGGAGACAAACAGTGCAGGAGATTTAAGGTGTACTTTACCTGGAACATTGTACCACTGAGCCCCATTAGTGATGCCGTGTGGGAAGTACTCAGTGGGGTACATATCCTTACAAGGGCTTCCCTGGTACATCTTTGCATTTTCCTATAAAACAAGATGCAACATGTGAAGCTGAGTCTGCACTCCACAGCCACTGGCACTTCTGCTCTACCATGAGTCACACGCTTGGTGTTACCAAACAGAGGTTCACGCAGAGGTGTGTTTGTATGGCTGCAGCACCAACTGCACCCACACCCAAACACAACCCAGAGGTATCCTTGCCCTCCTCCCAGCCAGTTAACAGCATTTTCCAACACCCTTCAGTGTGTTGCTCCCTGAGCCGGCACAGAGCTCTCTCTCCTCCCTCAGTGCCTGCAGACAGAGTGTGCTGGACATCACTCATGGAACAAGGGTCTCCTGGGGGACCCTTCTGCTGTGCCTGCAACACCAGGCACCTGCAGCACCTGTGCCCACCTTTACCAGCTGCTCAGGAGGTTCCCTGCAGCTCACCCAGCAGGATGAGCCCATGATCCTGTTCAAGCCTTACCTTGGAGTAGGCAAGTGCCAACTTCTGGAACACAGCATCATCTGGGGATTTACTGTAGATGGCTATTCCTTGCTCATCGTCATCAAAGGGGTAATTAACCACCAGAGAACCTGCAGGTAAACAAGCTTTGGCTCATACTTGTGTGCTTTCCCAGTCTTCCCCCAGCATAGTTAGGGCAATTATTCCCCAGCGAGTGCCAAGTCTTCTGTTTCTCAGGACTTGGCATCAAACAGAGCATTAAGCCCAGTGGATAGAAAAGACAACAGGAGCACAGGAAGAGATAACACCACCTCTAGATGGGAGGGTGAACCAAAACCTCGACACATCAAAGCTTTGGCTCCTACACGAAGGAGGGCTGAGCACAACCACATAATAATTGCTTTCACAGGGAAGTGAAAGCAAGGGGAGAAATTTCCTACAGCATGCATGATGCTTTTGACCCAAATGATGCAGTTTTTCAGCCTTCTGGAGTTTGTTGCTGAAGGTTTCCCTAAGGAAGCTGTACTAATAGCACCATGAAACCCCAGACACCACCGCTGCTGGAGACCTGCCAGCCCCCTCATCCCCACACACGGTACTTCTGCACTACAAACAAAACATGCTGGCACAAAGCAACCACCTGCAAATTACCACAGCTACAAGCCAGCAGACAAACCATCTAGGGAATAAGCTGTAATACACAGAGACTTCATTTAGATTATTTCAAAAAAGATAATTAAATTACAGCAAATTTCATAGTTCCGCCATGCGATTCAAGGCAGGGAGCCCTCAGGATTGCATTCACTTTGTAAACACTGTGAAGCCTTTAACAGCCACAGCTCTGCATCCCATTCCCAGACCAGCTGCCGAGCAAGTGCTGACAAGAGTCCATCTCCATCTGCCATGATCATTCCCACCTGCTCCCTTCAGAGAAGTGGTTGGGATCTTCCCAGCAGGCTCTTTAACTCTCTACAGACATGTTTGGGGAGATGGTTTTTCACCCTATGTTTCTACCTTCTCCTCCATCTTGCAGCAGGAGAGCTCCTCAGTGCACACCTAGAACACTGTGGAGACATCCCTGCAAACCCCCATCCCACAAACCCCAGTTCAGAGGAAGGAGCTCGGATTGGTCGTGGTACCTCCGTGCAGGTTTGCCGAGAGCACAAACGGGTAAGACTTCAACCAGGCCATGACAGCAAGAGTTTCTGGCTGTGGAGGGTCTGTCACGTGGACAAACTGATCTGGAAAGTTCCGGTTCAGGTCGTAGTTGTTGCTGTTGTTTCTGCCAACGGTACCTCCTTTGTCTCCTGAAAATTAAACACCGGTTTAAAGCTCCCACTTCAGCACAGAGGCTTCACCGAGAGAGGGGCACCCACACTCCCCTTCAGGGAGTGACCTGCTCTGCACAGCAGTGCCTGGGGGCCCTTCCAGTGGGTGTTTGCTCAGGCTCTCAGTGTCACTGAGACCTCAGCCAGCGGAGAGGCACCGAACCATGAACAATCTGTGCAGCCGGATGTCGCGACCACAGAAACCTCAGAGCTCCCCTTCTCAAACCAGCCGGACAAGTTCTTTGTCAGACCCGAGCAGAGCTCTGCTTCCAGCAGGTGATTCTGGACACACTTTGTTCTGCCAATCTGCAAGGGCCACGTAGTTTTAAGACTTCTCTGAGGGATGTTTTTGCCAATTTCAACCTCATGATAAAAGTCTGTGTTATCCGTGGACAAGCGCTCTGCAGACAGCCTGGCTCTCACAGCACATTTACTGAGAGAATGGACCAAAGCACAGCAAGGCAAGAGCTGTGTCAAAGAAATGTCTTTTTTTTTTAAATAAGCCCTGGATTAGACACAAACCATAAGGGGACCCAAAGAGGGGCAGCATATAGCTCTGCTGAAGCTTAAGAGCTCTCTCCAACAGCTTCCAGCATCCATCAAGCACCCACATCCTGCAGTGTGTGTCCACCCACTCATCCCACAGCACCAAGTCCCTTCCCAGCCTCCCTGTGCAGAGAGCACATCTGCTCCAGCATGGCTCCCAGATTTCCCAGAGGTACCATGAACCCAAAAGGCTTATTCTCAGAGCTAGA
This sequence comes from Myiotriccus ornatus, assembly GCA_036023395.1. NCBI lineage: Eukaryota > Metazoa > Chordata > Aves > Passeriformes > Tyrannidae > Myiotriccus > Myiotriccus ornatus. The sequence continues at coordinate 4,029,933 of JAYRBT010000051.1, forward strand.
AACCCCACAGATGTTTCAGCACAGACAGCAATACCTTCCTGGGATCTCTCATAGCCATCAGGGTTCATAGACGGCATGATGTGGATCCGTGTGCTCTGGACCAACTCAGTCACTTCAGGATCCGTGCCAAAGTTCTTGCAGAGGTACTCGATGAGGTTCAGGAGAAGCTCTCGCCCCACAACCTCGTTCCCATGCATGTTCCCGATGTACTTGAACTCTGGTTCACCTGCAGACATTGGTGACACCATAGAGACAATTACAGCCACCGCATGACAGCTTGGAGATACCTCGCCACCCTCAGCATTGCTCTTGCAGGTTTTGCTGCAGGGTATTTGCCTAAAAATCTGCCCTTCCGCTCCCACGCCACCAAAAAGAGCAATGTCTCAGGGAAGCCCCTTGCTCCTTCTGTCCCCAGAGCTTCATGACCAGCACAGATGTCCCCAGCAATGCTCTTTAACACACAAGTGCCACCCACTGCACTTGCACTTTTTACAAAGGATATGCAAGGAGCTGCTGCATCTCTGAGACAGGTGTCAGCTCTACACTCCTTTCTGCTCTGCCCACAGTCTCCCGCTGCAAGGGGTCTGTCACTTGCTAAGAAGGATTTCCCACATCACCTGCTTCGTGGACGCCGGGGTTGTCAGAGATCTCCATCACGTAGAGCTCCCGCAGCTCCACGGACTTGCCGACGGAGTAGAGCCGGGTTATGTTGGGATATTCATTGGCATAACGCCGCAGGAAGATCTCCATGTCCGAGAAGTGATGGTGGCGGAAGTCCACGGGCTGGATGGGTTCATGGAGAGAGGTTGGATTTGGGGCCTCTGCCGGCACAGGGGTGGGGGTGATGGTAGTGGCAGGAGCCAGCACTGTCGTGAACTGTGTGACATTAAGAGCTGGTGGCATCACAGTTGGCTGCAAGGAGAAATTCACTTCTGTTGCATCTCCTTCCTTCACCTCGATGTTCTCTTTGGTCACTGGTGTGTAACTGTGAAAAAAACAACTGGCTTCAGCAAGGAGGCTCTGCAAACAGAGGGAAAAAAAATTCTTGCAGTCCCTCCACCACACTAGCCCAAACACCCTGGGATATTAATGACCTTGTGAGAGATTCACCAGGAACAGCTGATGGGACATATCCCACTACCACTGAACCCAGCTCTGCTGCTGACTTTGCTGTGTCAGAAGCATGAGTTCCTGTTTACAGGCTCAGCAGGGAAGAAGCCCCAGGTGTATCACAGAACAAGCCAAGAGGCAAATTACACATTCACACCCAGGCTTGGGGCAACACAAACTCCTACTGGGGTGACCCCACTCCGTTTTCTCTCTTTGCACAAAAGTAAGATGCAGTTTGATACAAGCAGTCAAACAAAGGTGACAAAAATTCTGTGTATTCAACAGCACCCCACTGCAACAGAACACAGGGAGGGCAAACACAGCTGCAGCCCTGAGCTGGAGGCCTTTACAGCCAGGCCCCTTAGACATGTAAGGTGCTTTGGGGGAGGAAAACAAGTGAAGGAAGAGGAGCAGCTGGCAGTGTGGACACAGGCTGCCACAGAGACATTACCCCATGGCAACTGCAGTCACATTGTAGGTCCCAGGCACGAGCAGTCGGTGGTAATCCCCAAATTTGCCCGCTGTGATGTTGTGAGCGATACCGGCAACAGCGATGGTCGCGTTGTCCAGGCCAGCTCCAGTGACTGCGTCCTTGACAAAGCCTTTCACACCAATGTGGACCTGAGGAAAACAATGCAAGGGCCTGGCTGAAAACAGACAACATCAGGGGAATTGTGTCCTCGGCCAAAACCCTTCGGTCCCTCTAACACTGCACCCCACGAGGCCCCTCTCGGCAGAGCTCTGTTATTGTGGGGGTTGTGGGAGCTGTGGCAGAACCACAGAGATACAGAGCAGCTTTGTAGCCACCGACCTCCAAGCAACAGCTGCTGCAGCTGTGTTACCTCACACAGCAAACAAAGCCACAAGAGCACCCGAGCACGGTGCTCCCAGCCTGCCACAGGCACACGGGTTTCCCAGGCTGCCACCCCCACACCCAGCCCAGCCCACACCTACCTTCTCAATGAAAGCAAGGAGAGACTCCCTGTTGTTCTCCCACTCCTTCTGAAGCTCAGAGGTTGGAGGATATTTGCAGCAGGACAGCTCCAACGTGATCTCAAAGCAGTTGGCCCACACGTAGTTGTAATCCTGCATCCCACCTGAGAAAGGGAGGCAGAGACACGTCCCGGGGCAATGCACAGATATCCCACCCCGAGATGCACATTTCTCCTTGTCCTTCAGCCCCCCTCAGCATCTCCCCAGGATGCTGCCCCAGCTCCAGAGGGAGCAACCTAAGGAGACAAATCAGGCCAGATTATCATGACAGCCAGGGAAGACTGAGCTCCACTTCTCCCAGTAACGAGCACACTGGGCCACTCAAATCAGCCACCAACAGCTCAAAGGGACAGTCCCTTTGGTCTCACTGCTCCATCAGCTGAGCTTGGCAACACAGCACTTGGCAACTCATATGGGTTCATTTTACATTTCCAGACACAGCGAACCCAGTACACCAGGGCAGGCACACCGGACTCGGAACATTCCCACTGCCGAGTCCCTCACTGGGCATTCCAAACTACCTTCACATTTGTGAGGTCTGCCTGGAGGAGAAGTTACTTCACCCAAAATGAGCTTGAGGTCTCTGATAAAAAAGAAGACAATGGACTATCAACCTGGGAGGTGGCAGCTCAAATCTGCATGTTGAAATCACTTTCAAGGGCCACAAAATTGTTCTCCCAAAAGTCTCTTTGCAAAACTCCAGACAAGACAAGAGCAACGCTTCCCCTTCTCTACTTCCTCAGCTGCAATTTTCCTCCAAATCCTTATCAGAAGATCTGCATTTACTTCATATTTAGTGCAGCCCTGGCAGAAAGTCTGACAAGGTCTGACATGGTGACAGTGTGCAGTGAACTGCAGCAAGTTCCCTTCAGGAAACTCCCTTCTCAGTTTGGGAGGGCAGTGATGCCTCCCTCATTGCCAAGGCCTCCTGCAACCCCACAGCAGCCAGGTCCTGAAAGAGGAGTACAGGACAGATTTATGCACCTGAGAAAGGCTGAGAAACTTGTTCTTGGCCAACACAGCACTTGGAAATTCATGATCTGGAGCCCAGACCTGAGCATGCTGCTGGAGATTGCAAGTGCTCACCCCTCTATAAACATTTATGGGAGCTTTCAATAGTAAAAAGGACATTCCAAAACCACCACAAGTCTGGGAAACAGGTTTCAGAGTCAGCCTGATAAATCCCACCACATGACTGCAGCCAGACGTCATAACCACATGAGAGGATTGTTCCCACCACCCACTCAGGCAGTTGGGTCAGTAGGAAAGACACACCACACTACGTTTTATGCGTGCTGGTGATGTCTCCTGGGTTACACAACCTTATCCAGTTACATCCCAGTCAGACTGGAGTGTCAGACTGCAACCACCGAGCCCAGAGACCTCCATACCCCAGTGGAACAGCTCCCAGTGTCAGCTGGACACGGGCCCAGGCAATGGGCCTCTTCTGGATGAGCTGAGGAAGTCAAAGTGGCTCTCAGAAGCCCACCTCTCAGGGAACAGCTATGCGTTTTCCCCACAGGAGGCAGATGCAAAGTCCAGGAGAAGGAAAGCAGAAGGCCTGTGGCAGGTGTCCTGCAGAACCCCAGCAGGCAGGTCTGTGAGAAATGCAGGCTCTGCACTCCCACCCTCTGCCTGGCCCACTGAAGTGCTACGTTAGTGCTGTGCCAATAAACCTCACCTGCTCTGTCTGAGCAGTTTCCTAATCATTCACAAGCGAGGGGAGGACCCTCCGTGGCGCTGGTCAGTTAACTGGCCAGAACAGATCCTCATCCCAGTGCAAATGCACTACCTGGCACTGGCAGAGCCTGTGTTAACGCACAGCCAACAAAAGCCACCAGCAGCACCATGCCAAGCAGGGGAGGCTTACACCAAATGTGGTGGCCCAAAATGTCAGGGACCACTGCTCTGAATTCAACAGCCCCACTGCAGTCCAGCAAAGCAGGGAGGAACTGACACCATAAAGTAGGATTTAGAACAGACCCCTGGGAAGATGTGCAGGACGGTACCACAACAAAGATGTCCCAGTTCCTCTCAGCCCTCCTGGGAGTCTGCTGCTAGGGGAACGCAAAGCTTTTATTGTAACAAATCAAATGTCACTGGCAGCCAGAAGGAGAGCACTGCCGCTCGTGAACGGGCTGACAGCAAAACAGGAAAGGGACTTTTCTGTCCAGCACGAGGGGCCAGAAAGCGTTTGAGGGCTTTATAACTCTCCAGCTCGGTTCAAGGGGTTAGAGAAACAGGGCCTGTGAATCTGATCTCCCCCTCAGCTCTGCTCAGCTCCCGTTACCAGGCTCAGAACAGCAAAGCACAGCGGGCTCCTCTCTCCCCAGTAAACACCACGCGAGTGAAACAATTTGCCAGCCCATAACCATCTGCTCATAGCAGGATGCTAATGCATTTGAAAACATCCATACGTAAACCAGAGCCATTATGAAACATATTTAGCGCTTCATCTGCCATTCAAGCAAATTTAGGACAGATGCTCACCCATAATAGAGCAGCAACGGACTAAATTAGAGCTTGCTACATCAATTTTGGTAAAACTGTCTCCTGGAGAAAGTAGTCCACTGCATTCTTGAAAATTTGGATTGTATCCATTGCACATATTTGGCCTTCCCATGGCTCTGATGCAGAGCAGGACAGTTATTTTTACAGCACGTGGAACTACGTATTTTTCCCACATACCATCTGCACAACCTCTCTTGGCTCTGCAGAGATCTGGAGGGGTAAAGAGAGACCTGTGTTCAGCCAGGAGTAGAGAAGAAAAAACACCCTTGAAGCACAGAACTGTCAGACTAGAGGACAGTGCTTCTACTCTGTTTGAGTAACAGCTGGGATAACCTGACAGATTATTTCAGCATTTTTAATCACGGAGTGTCTTTGATAAAAGACATTGCAAGAAGTTGTTTTTTTTTTTAAACACTGCAAAAAGTTCCAGCCTCCCCATGAAGCACTATACCCAAGTTGTCAGTGAGGAAAGAAAAGGGAAAATGAGCAGCTTAGTGTCACAGCAAGTCAGTCCCTGGCTAGCAGTAGGTCAAAAACATGCTCAGAACAAACCTCTCTCCTGCTCTGTCCCACTCCCTGAGCATCAGAACTGTGCTTCAGGCAGGGATCCCAGACCTCCTGCAGCACAAGCACTGCAGAGCTCACACTGACAGGCAGGGCTGCCTCTGCTCCCTGCCAAGCTCAAACCAGGGGAATGCAGCTCTCTAGAGTCGAGCCTGGGGATCCAGATACCACAAATACTCCACGTGCCAAGAGAAGCCTTCCAGGCCAGCCAAGAAGGATGCTATTTTCAAACTGCACCATGCAGAAAACTAATTCCAGCTCTCACTGGAGCTGACATCAGGAGATAAAGAGACCTGCAGCTAAGTTAAAGCAGAGAAGCAGGTCGTGTCTGCTCTGCAGAGAGAGCAGATGGCACCAAGCAAGCTGGAGACGTGATTCAATATGTGGCATAAGTTGCTGACTCTGTGGATAGAACCAATCATCTCACAGCAGGAGATCAGGGGAGCACCAGGAGCAGCACCAAAGAGGCAGGGGAATGTTCTGGTCTATTAGTCTGCAACCATTAAAACTCAGAGGAGGTGAAGTTTGAGCCTCCAACTGAAGAAGCTGCATCACAGCCCAGAGCAGTAAAGCCCTGCAGTCTTCTCCCAAAGACAAGGGCAGAGTCTTCTGCACCAGCACAGCACTGCCCAGCAGTTCATGACAGACATGAAAGGAGGCATCAGACCCCCAAACCATCAAGCCAATGCTTTTCTCAAGAAGAAAAAGAATTTCAGTAAGAATTTTATGAAAACATAAGCACAGCTCAGAGAGACACGGCTCAGAGCTCCTACCAGAGCTCACTCCGGGCGCTCCGTGCCGTGCCCAGGAAATCGAGGCCACCACAGCAGTGCCAGGAGCACTCCCTGCTGTCAGCACTCATTCTAACTGCTCTGAGTTTGATGCCACCAAAAGCTGTTTGGAAGCTCAGTGTGGTTGGTAGCCACAGACAAAGCAACCTAGTCAGCACTCAGGTAACCTAAATCCACTTTCAACCTGAGACGTGCCTTGAGATCAGAAACATCTCAAACACTTGGGCATCAAAGAACCAAACTAGCAAGAAAATAACTTTTAGGAAGGGACTGCACGTAACAACAAACCTTCCAAGGCTGCCCACAAAATACACTGTTGAACTTCATGTTGAATTCAGTTTCTGAACTGGGCTCTTAACACACACAAAAAAAAGGCAAACCACATCCTGCCCACAGATAAGACTAGAGAGGTTTCTTAGCTGCTTTCTATACCCCAGTCCATGGCGGTAAACACATGCATTTACTTGATCTGAACCAGCCACTTGGTAGTTAAAACCCTTAAAGGTTAAAAAGGAAGGAAGAGAAAGAGCATGCACACCAGAGATAGCCTCTAAGAAGCATCCCAGTCACAGGCACGCTTATCTACAGCAGCTGGAATGCAGGAGCCAAATTCAGCTGTTTGGCAGAGATCCATCTTTCTCTGCGCACACTTGACCTTAGCAATTACTCCCATGGTTTGTACTTGCCACCTCGATTTGACACACATAAGAGGTTGTTTGCAAACTCAAATCAGAGTTAATGGGGACTGGCACCAGCACAGCCCTGAACTGGTAACTCCAGGACAATGAATCCCGTGGCAGTTTGCCCTCCAGCATGTTTGACTGCACATGATAAAATGTGGCAGGAAAATTTCCACCTGTTGAGACACCATGTTCTCATTTCTTTGTTTTTCCTGGCTTTAGTTCACTTGGAACCTGCAGGAGCCTCTCCTGGCACAACCTGGCCTGGAGGCCATGAGCACATGCCCTGCACTGTTCAGTGAACCATGTACTCTGGTTGTCCACCTCTAGAGCTCAGCCCAGGAAGCTCCTGCAGGGGACTGGGATTTCCCCATCCTCATTTCATTGCACATTTAAATTCTGGAATCACTGGGAAAGGCCTCCTGGTCCAAGAACGAGCCTCCACAGTCCTTGGCACAGAGCTGAGCAACTCAGATGACTCAAACAGCCCCCGTGGTGGTTTTGCTCCTTCTGTCACACCACTCACAACTGACTCCCCTTTGCCTGCTCTTCATCCACTACTAAAAATAAATGTTAAAACCTACAAACCCAAAGGGACGCAATAAATTAACACAACACCAAATTACACGTGCCCTGGGCTGTGGTATCAGTCAGTTCACCCACACTCTCCCCCAGGTTACACTTTACATGAACTCCTGGGCTGGGGAGCTGCTCCAAGGGCTGCTGGCACCCTCCACAGGGGCATCTTTAAGAGCAGTGAGATGTAAATTACTGCTTAGGGAGAGACCACAGGCCCAGTGGATCCTGTCTGCAGCCTCAGCAATGTTCCACTCAGCTCGTGTCGTGTCCTCCCTGTAATCTCAGCCCGTGAGTTGCCCACAGCCACCAACGCTGAGCCCGAGGCTGTGACTTGTCACAGCGAAAGGGTTTATTTCTGCAGATGCTGGAGGCTGTTGGACACAAAATAAACCACAGTGCTGGCAGCACGGAGCAAAGTGGTCTGCAGTTCACACCTTCCCATTTCTTGTGAAATGAAAGTAGGTGAAACCTCTGCTCGCTGCCAGGGCGAGGGCAGCCTGAAAGGCTCACACACCAGCCACTAATGCCACAGCCTCTAACCAGCTGCCTCACATCGAAGTCAACCCTGCAGCAAAAAATACCGGCAGAGGAACACAAGTCCAAAGCTCTGGAATCACTTTCCCTTCAGAGCACACCCAACCCACTCCATCACGAGGGCAGAAAAGCTCGGAGCTGCAGTCAACAAACCTCCCGCCCAAGGTGTTTGCCGGTAACAAAAGCCACCAGAACAGGCAGCACAGATCATCCAGGATATCCTGTTCCCTCATAAGCCAAGTCACCAGATTACACAAACCTTCCTCCTGCTGGACTTCTCATGGCAGCAGAGTGAACCTTGAGCCAGCAAACACCAGGGCTGGTGTGCTCGGCAGGGTGGAGGGAAGGAGACAGGTGGTAGGGAAAGAGATCAAACTGCACCTTATTTGAACATGACATCTTATTTGGTCAGTGAAATCCTGGGGGATGATTCAGCCACTGCTAAAAATCAAGACTTCCTCTTCCAGCACAGAGCTGGTGTGTTCAGGCCCACTAAAGGATCCCTCTCTCTCCTTCCCAAGCAAGCTGGATGCAGGGTTAGCACAGGCTTCTGCTCCAAAGCCCTTGCTTCAGAAAGACAGTCGTATTAGAAGTCGTTAAGCTGTAAGCTCTGACAGATAAACAGCACTGGATGTCACTGCTTCCTCAGCACTCCTGCCATCATCCCTCAGCCCCAGCATGAGGAAAATCAGAGCAGACAGAGCCCAGCAAAGCAACACAACTTCTTGGGATCCTTTCTGCAAGGTTTTTGTTGTTTCCTCACCACAGAAGTTCCTGCCCTGTCTGGTGAGGCTGATGTACAAGATCCACCAGGGGGGACACAGCAATGGGGTAACTTCTAATGACACAGCCAAGATTTCTCTTTGCCCCCTCAGCCCACAGAGCCTCTTCCATGAGAGCCTCTCATCATATAAACTATTATTTAAAGTCCATTTTCAACAAAGCCAAACACACACACATAGCAGCCCACTGAGGTGGCTGAGCCAGCCCAGCCACCTCCACACAGGCAGAGCAGTGGCAGCAGGAGGTCATTTTGTCCTATTCAAATCACTTCCCAGTGA
>JAYRBT010000051.1:4038855-4054939 GCA_036023395.1 Myiotriccus ornatus
ATGAGAGCCTCTCATCATATAAACTATTATTTAAAGTCCATTTTCAACAAAGCCAAACACACACACATAGCAGCCCAGCCACCTCCACACAGGCAGAGCAGTGGCAGCAGGAGGTCATTTTGTCCTATTCAAATCACTTCCCAGTGATTCAGATTCCCTAAGGGAGGGATCAGGAGCTCTCCTAGAGGCTCCAGTAGAGAATTTCAGATCCCTTCTAGATCTCCCATACAGTGGATGAGAACAGGTCATGCAGGCTGTCACCCTCCACACAGGTCCAGGAGCAGAGCAATCCATGGAAAAGCTGCCAACCCCACTTCCAGGGAGAGCACCTTGGTTAGCTCAGATCATCTATCTAAATTTTACCACAGCCTCACAGCAGGCTATTCTATAATCACAAATTCACAAGTTCAGAGGTTAAAAAACCTCACAGTACACTGGCATTGGTTTAATACCATTAAAAATAATTTCTTCTTTCCTGTATCAAAATTTAGTAACCACTCAGAGACTTAAGGAAGAATTGATTTGGCAAATGAAGCCTCCCATATGCAGGATAACTCTCTACCAGCTAACAGGGTCAGGAAGAATCCTCCATTTTGCTGTGATCTCTTCCCTATAAACATCTCCCAAGTTATGACTCATCAGGCACTTACTGGTGAGCCCATGATGCCACCTCTCTTCATCTCAAGCTGCTAGAACTCATTCAAAGCTAAAAACATCACCCACCGACCCTTCCTCTGTGGTAATCACCACTGGTCTGGGTGCCAGTTCTTAGAAACTGTTTCTAGAAGATCCTGTGTCAGGTGATCCAGCAGAGCCAGCTGAGCTTACCTTCTACGTCGTACCACTGGGCACCGTTTGTGATCCCATCTTGGAAGGTCTCTCCCTCCTCGCCAGGGCAATTGGGTTTGCCAGTTCTCATTATGGGGTGATGAGATGCATAAGCTTTTGCCAAATATTTGAAGACTTCATCATCAGCTGATTTACTGTAGACTCCTGTGGGCTTATGTGTGGGAGAGTCATCGTAGGGATAGCTTGCCACCACGGAGCCACCATGGAGATTGCCAGAGAGCAGAAACCTGGGGTTGGAAAGGAGAACGGGAGTCATACTGGAACAATTTCAACAGGAAGCTGGCTACAGCCACCCAACCAGCTATTCTGCTGCTTTCCCACCCAAACTGAGCTCTCAGGAGCCTCCAAGCTCTGTTTGGGATCGGTGAGGCAAAATGCACTCACTGGATGAGGTGAGAAGTGGAAGCGATTGGACTCTGCTCCATCAGCCCTGTGCAGGGAGAACACCTGTGGAGCTACAGCTACACCAAGGTTATGTGAACAGTCAGCTACTGTTGGACATGACACGCCATCCTAGGAGACATATCCCAGCCTCCAGCACAGCCAGCAGGATCGGCAGAGGGTCTGAACAGCGTCCAAGTGGGAGCACTGTGGGGAAATCTGCAGATTTTCTGCAATAACCAACTCTCAGGACTGGCTGATTGGCTCCCCAAACTGACATCTGGCATTACTGGAGATGGAACAAGTCTCTTGCTGCAACCTAAGACCCAGCACTCAAACTTTGTGCCAGAAGAGCAGCGCCCTGCACGCGAACCGATGTACACAGCTCTTCGTCAAGCTCTGAGCAGGTACAGCAGAACCAACTCACACAAATAAAACCTGGATGTGAGACAGAGCTGTTAAAGTCCCAACTCAAAAAACACAGGCTCACAGGCAGCACAAGCATTTCAATGAATCCCAAAGGTAATTGTCCCTGCTCTTCCTCTTCCCACCAAACACAGCGCTGAGGGAAAAAGAGCTCTCCTGTGCACTCAGTCAAACTGGATTTGGTTTCCAAGCAGAGGTAACGTGACCGATACCTTTACTTCGCCTAAAATAGTGCCCATGAATTGCATTACACCCACTATCTCCGTTTTTAATCAACCAGTTCTGTTTACCCATTCATTTTTCTATCGGCAGTTATGTTAGTCTAACAATCACGCCAGTATTAACTGGTGCTGCCAGGCAGAGGGATGCACAAAGCACCGCGTTCTTCCTGTTTCACCCCGGCTGACAGCAAATCCCACCTCAGATACTCACAGGAAAGAATAAAATAAAAAGCTCAAGGTGTTTTCAAAACTGTATCAAGAATGCACATGAGTTTCCCTAGTAACTCATTTTGAGATGAACCAAATCGGGGGATTTTCTGGGGGAAAGTGCTGCACCAGAGATTTCCTAAAGGACCCTTTGGACAAGCAATTCTGGTGAAGTTCATGAAATTTCTCTGGAGCAGGGTCCCCAGGGACACTGCCATCCATCAAGTTTTAATAAAGATACTTAATAAATCCACCAAAACTTAGTAAGAGTTCAAGCAAATTTTGTTCCCTAAAGCTGAGGAAACACACAACGCTGAACGTTGTGTCTGTTGGCTGGAGTCAACCAACAGCAGACTGTGGCCATCAGCCACCCCTCTCCATCTCTCTCTATCCCTGTTTTGGGAAGAGGGCCGCAGTTTGTTTAAGTGTGTTGCCTGTATCCGATCACACTTTGCCTCCCTGCTTTCTCCCCACAGCTTCCCACGGTCGGTTGCACTGACCTTTGTGGTTTGGACCTTCCACAGCTCTCCAAAAGTAGAACACAGGGCAAATGAAGAGCCAGTGCCCACCCTGGCCACTGAGCTTTCCAGGGCTGCCCCAGACCCTCAAACCAGGGCTAGGCTTCAAAAGTGCCATTTCCCCTCCTGGGCTGCCCCACTCCAAGCACAGCAGCTTCCCGGTGCTCCCCCCCTTGGAAGGGGAGAGCCAAAAAACTCAGCCCTGCGTGTTTCCACAGGACAGACAGGGGACTGTGACAGCAGGGCCTGCATTTGGAAACGCTGCTGTACAGAGAATTATTGCTAAATCCAGGTAATTTTCCACGAAACACAAAGATGGGGGGAAGAAGCCCAGATCAACGCAATTCTGTTAACATGGTCGCACACAGACCAGCTGCTCACTTAACCCCGGACACTTCCAGCATCCCACATGTGGTTCATGGTGAAAGCACTATCGGCCCCAAGAGCACGACACACCGACAAGCTCACGGGGGAAGTTTCCAGCCACAGTCTCGGGGTGGTGGAACACGCGCAGATGGACAAGGAGCCCGGGAACACCTGGGCGTGTGCAGGGCACAGGCTGTGCCCTGCGGGGCTGGTGCGGCTCCCTGGCAGAAACTGGGGCCACCAAATGCTCTCCCCAGGGCCAGCCCACCGCAGGATGGTCCCGGCTACAGTGAAAGGCCCACGCGGGGAGGCAGGCTGGGGAAAAATAGATGGAGAAGGAGCTTTTCCTTCCCCCCCAGGCCCTCCCGAGAAGCACCGGGAAGGGCTGGAAACCGGCTGACACCTCCTGGGAAGCGGTGCCGAGGTGCGGGGCGTCGGGAGGGGGGTGGAACACACCGCGCTGCACTCACTTGTTGCGGCGCATCCAGTCGATGAGCGCTTGCACCTCGGGCACGGGCTCCAGGTCGGGCTCGGCGGCGCCGAACTGGTCGGGGAAGCTGCGGTTGAGGTCGCGGCCTCGGCTGTTCTCCCGCCCGCCCTCCCCGCCGCCGCCGCAGTCGCCCTCGCGGGCGCGCTCGAAGCCGTCGGGGTTGAGGCTGGGCAGCAGGTACAGGTCGGTGGTGTTGAGCAGGCGGACGATGCGCGCGTCGCCGCCGGCCCAGCCCCGCACCAGCTCCCGCGCCAGGCGCAGCAGCAGCGGCCGCGCCAGCGGCTCGTCCCCGTGCATGTTCCCCACCAGCTTCACCTGCGGCCGCCCGGGCAGGACCGAGCCGCCCGCCGGCTCGCCGGGCCGCTCGGGGCCCAGCCCGGCCGTCAGCCGCAGCACCCACAGCGGCCGCTTCTCCACCGACTGCCCGATGCTGAAGAGCCGCGCCAGGCCCGGCGGGGCCGCGTCCGCCAGCGCCCGCAGCGCCTCGCCCAGCTCGGCCGAGTGCAGGTAGCGCAGCGCCTCGCCGGGCGACGCCGCCGCCTCCGCTTTCTTGATGTGGCGGGCGCGGGCCGGGCTCGGCGGCAGCAGCAGCAGCAGCAGCGGCAGCACCGCGCAGAGGAGCGGCAGCAGCCGCGGCATCGCCCGGCCGGGCCCCCGCGCCGCGCTCGCCACGGCCATGGCCCCGCGCGCGCCCCGGTCCCGCCGCGCCGCTCCGGGACCCGCCGGGGGGGCGGGGCCGTCCCGGGGAGGGCGGGACCTGCCGGCGCGCCCGCCAATCAGTGGCGGGGGAGGGGGAGGAGCCGCCCGGGAGGGGCGCTGAGGGACCAATGAGGGGCGGCGGGAGCGCCGCGTCACTGCAGGGGGTGGGTGGCATCGAGCCCTGCGGCGCCCCCTGGCGGCCGCGCCGGTGCCCCCGGCCCCGCTGCGGGGCTGAGCTGGGGCGGGAGCGGGAGCGGGAGCGGGAACGGGAACGGGAACGGGAGCGGGAGCGGGAGCGGGAGTTGGATCCAGTCGCGTTCCCGGAGGGGTGTTTCAGTCTCCATGCTTGGCTCTCCGCGCTCGCTGTTTGCCCTCCCGTAAGACCCCGCGGAGCCGCTGCACGGTGCGGCTGAGGTGGATAACAATCGAATTGCACAGAGGGACAAACAGCAGCATCCTGACCTCCTCTCCAGGGGATAAAGCCTGAACACAAACCAGAGCCTGGGGTGGAAGGACGGGCTGGGCTCTGCCTGGGCACGGTGACAGGCTGCAGGTCAGAGGGCACAAAGTGCCGCTCCCGGGGTCTCCGTCTGCCTGGCGGGAAGTGCATGTGAGCAGCCCCGGCCACACTGCCTGCTCGGATCAGACCTCTGGGGATTAGACACATTTTAACAACATGGTGTGTGGCTGTGCTGCGAGCGGCTGCACAGCCGTGGGCCTCAGAAGAGATACAAATTGCACTTTTGGGTTTCTTCCATCTGATTCCCTTTGGGAGGCAGGTGAGATGATGACTAAAAGCAGGATACCTTACTCTGCAAAAATCGCCTCACAGTCCAGTAAACGTTGAAAATATCCAACAGCAGATTCCTGTCAATTCCTGTTTAACTTTTCAGTAGTATCTCGTGTTCACATCTGCTTCCCAGCTCTGGCATTTCCTGTTGGAGGCACAAGCTGCAAGTCTAGCAATAAAACTAATGTTCAGGGGAACCATCAGTGGTGTGACTCCTTCCCGTCACAGCATTCTGGGATCCTTTGCACAAGAGATCAGATGATGCAAAATCCTGTGTGAGCATCAAAAGGGCCCTGAGGAAAGGGAGAGTAAATTGGCTTATCTTTCTTGGGTCTCATCTGCACTGTACCATCAGGAGACGGACAAGCAGGGAACAGGAATTATCCATCAAAAAGATGCCCCAGATCTAACTGAACTGGAAAATCCTAAAGACCTCGGTCATCAGGATGTTCTTAAGCCGAAGGGAGGAAGGAACATCAAGAGGCAATTTGACTGTCTCAGAAGTGATCACCATCACACAGCTTTAAGTCCTCAGTCTACAAACAAATTGCTCTGGATTTACCCAGAGTAACTGAGCTCATTTCCCTTTTTAGCTGATAAAAGCCCCGTTGTCTGGAACTCCAACAGACCAATTGTAAAAGCAGCACGTGGCAAAGGCTGATGAGTCACCCGCTCATTTGCTCAGCAGCCAGTAACAACAAACCCTTCACATCTCCTTGGAGAGCTCTGTCTTCCACATCCCCGAGTGAGCAAATCTTCAGGTTAGGGACCGACCTGCAAGAAGTCACCTCCTCCTGCTCTTCCTCCTTCTCTTCCTCTCCCTCCTCCTCCTCATCTCTGCCCTGTGCCAGTGCTTGCTGTGAACTCCAGCCCTGGCACTCGACAAGGTGGTTACTCAGGAGCTGTGGCTTTTGCCTCATGACACCCTGCACTGATTCCAGCCTTGGAACAGGAATGCGGTTTCCTCCTGAAGGTTGTCAGCAGATGGTTTCCCATGACCTGGAAAGATGGAGCAGCTCAGTCTTTGCAGATTCCTCGCAGAGGGAATGGAGGGTGACGCCACAGCGGGGAAGTTAAAACTGCTAATATCGTCTGGCAGCACTTCACAAGATCAAATCAGCACTTGGTTTTCCAGCAGAGCACTTCCAAGAAATCCCACTGGTGATGAAAGTTCCTAGGTAGACAAAAATATCTGAGATCCAGGCTGGTCAGCAGCCACAGCAGAACGCAGTCTTAAGAGAAGCAGATCTGGGAATACTGCTAGGGAATGTCCTGTACTGGCCACCAGCATGAAACAGGCACTAAGTTTAGCACCCTACCTAGTAATTTTTGTTTCCCAGAGGAAACAGAAACCCTTGAAGTCCAGCCCATCTGTTCCAGAGATGTGTTTTCTGTCCATAAGACTAACAAAGTCATGGGAACCTGGCTTGTAATCACAGCTACAACACAGCCTGACCCCCGGCTGAGGCAGGAGCCCACCTGGAAAACTGGGTCAGTCAGGTAGAAAATGGAGTTTCATGAGTGGATGACACGAAGCAAAGAATAACAGCATTGTTTTCCCTGAGTGCTGCTGGGTATGAGAGCTCCAGGCTGCCAACCAGGGCTCCTGATGGGGGGAAACTACAGGGGCCAACATTTAGGTGGAATTTCATACTAAGATAAGTCACTTTTATCTCCTGCAGGGGACCTATATTGCTAATATAATGCCAAGCTCCTTTCCCATTTCCTTTTATTTGGGACCACATGCGTCAGGGCAGGACAGCAGCAGCCACACTAAGGCACTGTCTTCAGTCGTGATTGGTGACTGCAGCACCCACCAGTGCTGGATGTGACCCAGAGCAAGTGGGAAAGAGGGGGAGCAGCGCTGACTGCAGGTAAGAGAAGCTGTGCCTACTGCAGTGCTTTCTTCTCAGCACAGGAAACACTGGCAAGTGCCCTGATTCTCCTGATTGGACTTGCCATCCTGAAGCATGTTTCTGTTCCTTGCACTCACTTCAGAAAGGGAGAGTTTAAACTATCCACGAGCAGTTGTTTGAAATGATGACTGAAGTTCTCCAAGCCTAATTTACTTGCACTTCTGAAAGAAGTACATGAGTACAGGAATATATACATACATGTCAGTAAAAGCCCTTCCTTATTGCATCAGAGGGAGCACAGACTCCACAGGGCGCTTCCCACAGCGCAGATGAAAAACACCAGTGGAATTACCATCTTAGAGATGCCTCCTCCTCTGAGCCCAGAGGTTTGAGCAGACCTGCCCATGAGTGTGGCTTTAGCCTTCTACAGGGTTCACTGTCTCTGAGCTTGTGCCAAGGTGTTCACAGGGATCTCATCCAGTTGCCAGCACTCCCAGGTGACTTTGCTCCCTGCCAGCTCTGGTAGGTGAGTACCCAGCAGGTGGCATTCACATCCAACACTTGTGCTGGAGCCTCACCTTCCTGAAGGCTTCTCTTCCACTATATTTATCCCAGGATCTGTTTCTTAATTAATTAATGCCTATTTTTTCATTTGAATGTTTAATGCCCTCTAAGCAATTTATTTTAAAATTACACAATATTCACTGGTTCACTGGTGCTTCTTTTACTATTCTTCTTTCTTCTCAAGAATAAAATTCACTTATCATCCCTCTGCATTCGGGGGCACAGTGTGTGACCTTTATATAAGGACCATCAGAAAACAGAATGGTTAATAAAATAATGAAAAAAATACTTGAGATTGGTCCTTCTCGACAGTAGGAAATACGTGGGGTATAGGCTGGGAGTCTGGGAAATCAGGGCACATCACAGCTCCATAATCTTTATACTTGGGGAAAAATCGGCTTTGTGGGAGGGAGCAGGAGTGCTGAGTAAGTTCAAGCAGCGTTCCCTGACAGCCTTGCTTTCCACCCCTGATATCTGGCAAGCGGAGGCAGTGCATTTGGGTGTCACAGTCATCCTCCAACAATGGAAATGTTGCAAAATACAGAGCACCACGTATTAAGAAGGGATTAGGAGCGGGGAACCGCAAGCAGTAGGAAGGCAGGAGCAGCCTTGGAGCAAGCCTCAGGCACTGTTGCAGAAACATGTTTTCTGGAGCGGGATTACAGCCATGTTACAGGCATTGTTTGCTTGACAAACCAACCCATGGATACGATCCCGGGCTTCCAGTCCGGTCTGTGCAGATCCTGCCATGCCCCTGCCTCCAAGAGCAACCATCAGCCCTCACAACTCTGCTGGATATGAACTGAGATCTCATCTGCCAGTGAGACTGTGGGGGAAGAGGAGTTGTGCCCCTGCAGGCACTGAGGAGATCCGTGCTGGGAAAAACTGCTGGGAAGTTTGAAATCAGAGGTTAAGGGGTTCCACCCAGTGGAAAAGAAATTTCTGCCCAATCTCTATCATGTTCTAAATCTTCTCTTCTCAGATTTCTAAGGCTTGGATTACACACAGGAATAGACTGGTGCTTATTAATTAATTCCCTTTGAGGCTGCTCAGAGTCATATTTAACAACAGTCTTATTCTGGATTTGTTGGTCCAGCGTTGCCATAAGGATGACAAACAGGAGCTGCTGTGGTGGATTACTCTGGCTTTAGCCCACGGTCCGTCTAATCCAGCCTTGGCAGTGTCTGATCCAAGTACCTCAAATGTGAGGGTTGGATCCTTTGCCGTGGAGAGTTACAGAGTATCTGCCTCACTGAGGAGGTTCCTCCCAGTCCAAGTCATTAGTGGCTGCTTGACATTCCGGAACGTGAGGTTTACGTCCCTCCAAAACGTAATGGAAAGGTGGAGAATGCAACCCACAAAACTCTAGACCTCAGTAATTAGACACCCACAAGTTAATTACACCCTGTACAAAAAGAAAAGCATAAAAAGTCATTGTGAAAGCAATTCTTACCCGTTCCAAAAAGCCGCCTTTCGGTGCCTTGGGCCAGAAACACCTTGATTTTCTAGTCCCTCTTCCTTCAGCAGATCTCAAAGCCCATTGCAAAAGAGGGCACTGCCATTGCACCAGATGAACCGGAGCTCACCTCGCTGCCCGTGTCCCGGACCTGCTGGGACAGAATTTTACCCAGGTCCTGCTTGATGCTGGGCCCAATGTCGTGACAACCCCTCCACTGAACAGCTGACAGCCCCTTTCCTTTACTCTTATTTCTAGAGTCAAAATGTGCCCCCAAACTCCATGCTTTCCTTCTTTACATTCTCACTTACTTCAATCACATCCTGCTTCTCCCGGAGTACCACAGCAACGCAGGGATCTGAGGGATCACAACGCAGGGATCTGAGGGATCACAGCACAGGGATCTGAGGGATCACAGAGCTCCCCATATTCTCCTGCCTTTGGCTCACGTCGTGGCAGGAGCAAACAGCCATTTCCCAGCCCATTCCTTTGCATCCCTCCCTACTGCAACTCAGCTTAATTCCAAACCACAAAGATCACTTTACTCTTAGGAAGAGCATTTGGATTGAAGTTTGTACTGAACCAGAAGCCAACATTTTACAGTTAGTCGAATACTACGAGCAGCACAGGACATGTAACTTCCTAAAAATGTTGGAAGAGGCTAAATTTATTTCTTAAACTGAGTTTGAGGGTAAAAAGGGCACTAAGTTTTCTGGAAGGCAGACTGAGAACTGTCTCTTTAAGGGACTTTTGTACACGTTTACTTTTTTAACTGAAAATGATTCCCTGTTAGTTTTAAGGGTAAATCAATAAACAGAAAGAGATATATTAAGAAACACTCAGAGGTGACCCTTGTTTGCAACAGCCCCACAAATGACTAGTGCTGTGTGTGCAGGCAGCCCTGGAGCAGGAGCCCTCCCTGCCCACCTCTGTGCTGCAAAGAAAACGCCAAGGACACGTTCCAGGCTCCTCCTGCTCATGAAATGTACTTTATGGCTTTGATGAGCCCATTGCTGATGAGTGATGTGCCCTGTGCCTGCAGGGACACTGAGAGCAGTGAGAACACATTCCAGGGAATGCAAGGTTCCTGTGCTTTGCACCGTCATCCTACCGAGGTATAAGCAGCATTTTCAGACAGTTTTCCACGTGGCCAAGTGCTTCAGTTGTGCCCTGGGCACACACAGCCCTTGTACAGCTGTCTCAGCAGTAGGTACAGCTGGGACAGACCCCCTCACTCCATGCTGGGGGGGATCAGGGTTGAGCTAAGCACAAGAGCAGCCTGGAGGCACACAGCGGTAGCAGGACAGTGTCTCTGCGCTCTCCTCTGCGAACACACAGTTCAAAGTCTGAATCTGTGCATTTTCTTATTTTCCACTCAAAGGAGGTCATGGTGACAGAGTTTTGGGCAGAAAGAGGCAAACTGGAGTCTACTCCTGCTCTAGGATAACCAGAATAAACTTCCTATGGCTTGAAACACTGTTGTGAACACCCAGAAAGCTGAGAGGCAAAGATATTATTTTTGGCTGAAAGTCCTTATGGCTGATGCAGGAACTCTCTCGTTAGTTATTCATTGCCTTGGCAAGTCTCATAAAACAGCCCATGGAGCCCAGCAAGTGCTTTTCTTCAATGTTCTGGTAGCTCAGAAATCCAGGAATTGAACGAGGCCTTGAACCCATTTTATGGGTTCGCTTCTTGCCGAACTACCATAAAATATTGAAATTCAGACCCTATAAATAAGGAGGGGAAGGAGCTGTGCATTTCTCAGCAGAACCAGCCTCTCCAGAGACTCTTCCCAAGGTAAGTCTGGTGCTACACGGCCCAGAGATGGGTTCCCCTGACAGATGATTAGGGACAACAAACTCATGTAATGGAGATTAGAGATATCCAGCCCCCTTGAATCTGCTCTAAACTGGAAAATGCCCTGCAACAATCGGCTCAGTTTATTCCCTGGTGACCCTGTCCCTGCTGCGAGGACTCTCCCCAGGGTGTCTGATGGCAGCAGGGATTAACCCCTGCGAGCCCCAGCGGGGGCAGCAGTGCTGTGACCCTCTCTCCACAGACATCACCAGCTGGGCCCCCCTCCCCGAGATGGCACAGAGACACAGGCTCGCCATTCCCTACGGAGCACCCGTCCTTGCTGTTTCCTTCCTGGCATGTGTAGCCACAGGTAAGCAGCAGAAAAAATTCTGTGGTGGTTTTGTCCAAGCCCCGTCACGCCGACAGCCGAAACTGCCCGGGGCTGGGTGATGTGCCACAGCAGCATCCCAGTTTTGGGGTGTTCTGGAGGTCATGCCCAGAGGGCTGTCTGAAAAACAGCCTCTGATTTTGAGAGTAGCAGGGAAGGGAAGGGGGAAGCTTCAGCATTTTCCAACGGTATTGTGGCAGCTGCACAGGACTGATGAGGGCACAGTTTCCAAACCTGCTCTAAGCAGGGAGAGGTGTGATAGCTTTGGCCACCTGGGAACACCAGGGAAGAGACAGGGAGCTTCAGAATTCTTTATATTCACAAGACTTTAGTACCTTTATATTCTGAGCTATATTTATAGTTCACTAATCCACGTCTCAGGCTACAGTAGTGAGTTTCAGCCCATTGCAGAAAGTTATTTACCATATTTATTTCATTTAGTATGTCCTGAGGTTTGTAAAACTCTGCAACTGCCAGACTCAGCCTGTCCACAGTGCAGCTGAGGGGCTGATTAATTAATTTATACTTCCAAGGGCATGCAGCTCCATCTGAAAAACAGAGTATCAAACAGTGAGCACAAAACCCGAGGGCACAGTGGTGCTGCAACAGTGATTGGGGGCAGGAGGGTGAGCAAGACCAGCGGGATGGGAATGATCTTTTGCTGTGTGTTACATGGTCACTGCTGGTTTTTAGATTTTTGTTGTCACAGGTCAGGCCTTGTTGTTCTGTCAGTCACCTGCAAAAGCCTGGCTTTTGTTTTAAATAACTGTAAAGGGAGCTGTGTGATGAAGACAACTTCTTGTCTCAGAAACTAATATCCCACCTGAAAACAGGTGTCATGCTAAACCTGAAAGTCTCAGTCCCTCCTGGGAGGCTGAGGCCTGGACAAGTGAGCAGGGCAGCTTTTTGGGAAGGGAATGGCTTAGGAAGCTTACTGTCCTTGTCCTCCTCCTCCTGCAGGTTTGGAGCTGTCCATAAACAACCACGCTGCTGACTTCCCCCTGTCTACAAGGCCTGGCAGTTCAGTCTCCCTCTCCTGCCTCGTCCACAACAGCAGCCAGGCTGAGAACCTGCTCTGGTACCGGGGAGATGGGCAAGTGGGTCTGAAAAATGGGAATAAAGTGAACATCAGCCACATCTGCGTATACCCAGTCAACGAGTCTGACAACGGAGTCACCTTCACGTGCAAGCTGGCGCGGGACAAGTCCGTGCAGGTGTCTGTGACCCTGGATGTCGAGTGTGAGTTGCCAGGGTGGATTTGTGTGTGGAGTGGCCGGGGTGGGATGGAGCCCTGGGCTGAGCAGCTCGGTGTCTGGGCGGTGTTTTGCACCCTTGTGCGCTGTCTTCACCAAGAAAAAATGTGTTTAGGAGGAGATAACTCACATTATAGGACACTCCCTTTCCACAGTGGTGCTTATGGCCTGATCCAAGGCCTCTTTTATGGGGAGTGGGTGGGCCCTTAAGAAAGAGGTTCTGGATGTCCCTGACTCCACCTAGATTCTTTCCCAGGGATACAAGTCAGGGCAGAGGAGATACAGGAGTGACAGTCACTGATTTCCCTGCTGATTCCTGGGATCAGGAAAGGCTGCACAACTGTGATGTGTTAGACCACTGAATAAGGAGCACAAGGGATGTGTGAAGGGAACTTATTTTATGTTTAATGGTGGCCATTCTACAAGTATCTGAAATTGGAGCAAGGTGGGGTCAGTCTCTACTTCCAGTTAACAAGTGACAAGAGGAAATGGCCTCAAGTTGCACCAGGGGAGGTTCAGTTTGGATATTAGGGAAAATTTCTTCACTTGAAGGGGTTATCAATCAATGGAACTGCCCAGTGCAGTGGTGGAACCACCATCCCTGGAGGGATTTAAAAGATCTGCAGATGTGACACTTGGGGACATGGTTTAGGGGTGGCCTTGGCAGTGCTGAGTTAACAGTTGAACTCGATCTTAGAGGGCTTTTCCAACCTAAATGGTTCTGTGACTCTACGAGCAGCATTTTTAATGGCCCATTGAACTGCATTGCTGTGAACAGTTCCTCCCCAGCTGAGTGGAGAGGAGACCCTCCGAATCGAGGAAGAGAAAGATGTTACTCTGACCTGCAACTCCAAATCCAATCCTCAAGCCCAAACAACTTGGTGTAAGGACAACAGCAACCTGATCCTACAGCGGGGTCGTCACGAGCTCCGCCAGACGAGTGAGGTCTTTCAGCTCTCCATCAGAAAAGTACAGAAGTCTGACAATGGGACCTACACCTGTGTGGTGGAATCTTCCTTGGGAAAGGGGACAAAGGATTTCCACCTGATAATTGAAGGTAATGAGGCTGCTGTCAGGCAATAAGCTTTACAATTAACTCTCCATTCTCTTTTACAATGACAGTAATCCATTTATATTAAGATGTGTAAGTGGTAAATTCCCCTGTGCAAACTTCTGAGGGCGCAGCAACAGAAGGAGCTCTCCTGCCCCTGTGCCTGGGACCACAGCACCAGGAAGGGCTCATCCTGCTCTACCTGTTATTCACAGGTGTTTGGCAAGTGTGACCCAGGGCAGGCTCATCCCACTGTCGCACTTCCCACGCTGACAGGGCACACTCCAGTGTGGCTCAAAGCACCTCGGGTCTTGCTTGAAGTGTCTTACTCTGGCCACAGTATTCTGTCGAGCCCAGAGAGCTGCTTAATGTTGTTAAGAAAAGCTGTGCTCCAGATCTGGGGCTGGGTGCTCAGGCCTCAGACAGGTGAGGTGACCCAGCAGGCATCTATTCCCCACCCTCTGTCCAGGCCCCTGTCACTTCTACACTCAGGGCACAAGATAAAAAGCAATGGTACCTGTGTCATGTTATTCCTGAGCAATAACAGTGCCTGGGGGACAGACTCTCCTTCTGGAGCTGATGTTTCAATTCCTCTTCAGTTCACTAAAACACAGGCTCAGCTCCCTTCTTTCCAGAGGACTAATGCACACAGTCAGTCTGCAAACAGCAGAGAGAGCAGCAGTGACAGCTGTGGGGAAAGAAATAGGTCTTTCTGCAGTCCTGTGAAACGATCTGGGTTATATCACTGCACTAATCTGTCACATATCCAACCTCTTCATTCCTGACAGAGAAAAAAGCTGTTTTTCCCAAGGAGGCCGTTATTGCTGCTGCCGTGGTGGTTGTACTCACGATATTTTTTGGAATTGTGGCTCGAAAAGATAAATTATTTAAGGTAAGGAAAGCTCTACTTTCACAGGAAAAAAATAGTTTGTTGCAATGCCCTGTTTTTTTCCTGCCTTTTATATTCCACTTCATAGTGTTGCTTTCCACTGTTAGAGAACTGCTACATAGCTCTTCCTGCATTAGAATTACCAGTAGATATATCAAATATTAGATATTTTAAGGGAGGCATGACATACTTGCAAGATATTTGTAACAATATCCCTTTGGTCAGGAAATGTGGAAGATAACAAGACTGTTTCTTTCTTTTCAGTGCTGCAATAAATCAAGGGAAACATCTCTGTAAGTATTTGACTGCTTATTCGTGCTTATTCCAAATGAACTTCCTTTAAAATTGCCAGAACCTGGAATGGAGCACTCAGCATGACCCACACCTTCTGTCCCAGTGGAGAGTGGTCCCTGGGAATATGGCAGGACACACACAGATCCTGCCCCAGGCTCCTGTCCTTGCCCTGGCCACCCCAGCACCCTGGCTGTGCCTGTGTGGAGGCACTGGGGATAAAAGCTGATGGTGCTTTCTGGAGCTGAACTCAGCCCAGGTGAATTCAACCCACTTATGAGGATTTTCCCAGTAGGTGATTTTTCGTTTCTTCTGTTCATTTTGCTGCAGGTAAAGAACACAGGGTTCCTGTGCACACCCAGAAAACATCATTTCTAGGGGTGGAACTAAGGCCTTGCGTGAGATGATGAGATAAAGCACTGAAACAAGTTTTTCGGGTCAAGTTTATATGGCTTTTTTTTTTTTTTTCGAAATATAACTGGTTCTTTGCACCTGTTGATTCTAACCTGCTGCTTAGAGCACTGCTGTGGAGGGGAGGCTGCCTGAGATGGCGCCATTTCTTGCCCTCCCTCCTTATTCCGACAAGGAATGCACGTGCAGTCAGGCATGGGGGTTGTGGATCAGTCCACAATCCAATCTGCACCGGATTGCCCCAGACTGTGATGCTGATGCACACAAATGAAGTGAGGTGCTGTGCTGGCAGCTGCTTTCCGTCCTGCAGTGCCATTCCACAGGGTGCTGGGGTGGTGGCCACCCAACTTCCTGCCCCTTCCTGGTGATCCTCTGGGCATCTCAGCTCCTCTTGCCAGTGTGAAAGCTGCCTGGCACTTGAGCACTGCCACTGCACCTCCCGTCCCCGTGGCTGAGACCAGACCCCAGGACTAGGGGCAGCCCCAACCGCTTGACAGCACACAGAGAAGTTCCAGTGGAGGTGCTCCAGCACGGCACTGGCAGGAAAACCTCTCCATCCACCCCTTCTCCCAAGAAATGTGCGACTCAGGCACTTTTCTCAAGGTCCTGGCAAGCTGTTGAGGCCTCATCATGCCTTGGACGGTACATTACTAATGCTGTAAAAGAAACACGGTGTGCTGTAAATCCATCTGAGACTGCAGTGCACCAACACTGTTCTCGGAGGAGCAGGGTTGTTACTCATCAGGGAGACTCCACAGCCTGATCCGGAGCGTGACCCGGAGCGTGTCCTCGACTGACGCTCCCCAGGGCTCAGGGAGGGCCATGTCGGTGCCACCTCACGCTCCCGAGTGCCTGATGTTGGCACACTGCCGCTGTGCCAAACCCAGCAGAGCTGGGGGTGACACCACGGGGGTAGAGCTGGGGACAGCGGGATGGGGATGTTCCAGCTGGGTGTCCCTTGTCCAGGGTGACGCCGGCCCTGAGGGAATGTGGCTGCCCGAAGCCAGATGCAGCCCGTGGCACTGCTGCTCCTCGGGCGGGTGTGAGGGTCAGTGTGAAGGGTCGGTGTGAGGGTCGGTGTGAGGGTCGGTGTGAGGGGTCGGTGTGAGGGTCGGTGTGAGGGGTGGGGGTGAGGGTCGGTTTGAGGATGGGTGTGAGGGGTGGATGGTGGAGGTCGGTGT
>JAYRBT010000051.1:4055767-4068035 GCA_036023395.1 Myiotriccus ornatus
CGCCGCGTCCGCCCCGGGCCCGGGCCGGGCGCGCGCGCCGCCGGTGCCGCCATGACCGCCCGCGGTGCGCGGGGGAACCGGGATGGGGGGGGGGAGGCACGGCGGTACCTCAGCCATGGGAGATTTTGGGGGGGGAGGCGGTTAATGGGGTGAGGGGTGTTGGCGGAGATGGCGGGGGAGGGGGCGCAGCCGTTACCGGGGGCTGCGCGCGGGGAGACCCTGTCCGTGGTGGGGGACGGACCCGCCGTTACCCCGGGGGTGGGGGAGGACGATTACCGGCCCTTACCGGGGCTATGGGTGGGAGGGGAGCCAGTCCGTGGGTGGGAGGCTCTCCGCGCCCTCAGCAGTGGGTCTGGGGGGGTTACCGGGGCAGGGGTGCTGGGGAGGGGGGAGCGTCACCGGGGCTGTGGGTGAGGGGGGTCCCGTCTGTGGGGCTGTGGGTGAGGGGGATCCCGTCTGTGGGGCGGGAGACCCTCGGATGCGTCAGGGAGGGGAGGGGGGCGGTGAGGGAGGGGGTTTCCCGGGGCGGGGGGCGGTGCGGGCCGTGCGGGGCCGGCCGTGACGGCGCCCCCGTGTCCCCTCGGCAGGGCTGAGCACGGAGAAGGCCGTCGCCTTCAGCCGGCGGCTGCGGGCCGAGCCGCAGTTCCTGCTGGCCCAGAACGTGGCGACATGCAACGACCCGCTGGAGGTGTGCCTGCAGCGCCAGGTGGTGCAGGACACCGTGCAGGTCTTCCAGCACGCCGTGCCCGCCGAGGGCAAGCCCGTCACCAACCAGAAGAACTCCGGTGAGGCGTGGGGGGGGTGGGTTCGGGCTGGAAGTGGTGTTTGGGGATTGACTGGTAACACCGACTGTGCTTCTGGCAGTCCTTTGTCCGGCCTCCGGAGCAAAGTTGAATCCCTGCAGCATCTCCTGAGTTAATGACAGACTTTAGACTTGCAGCGTTTCCATCTCTTTCCTCCTGTAGCTGAGACCTGCGCTCGCAGAGAAAGATTTTGGAAGTCCTTCAGAGCTTTTTGGTGTGGTACAGCCCTGGCCAAAGGCTGGAGGCAGAACTGTGTCAGGGATCTCGTGGTGGAAGGAATTGTTGTGCAGCTCTTGAGTACGAGCGTTCCACTTTAATCCTGGTTCCTTTGATCTCTCAGGGAGATGCTGGATCTTTTCCTGCCTCAACGCGATGCGTCTTCCCTTCATGAAGAAATACAACATCGAAGAGTTTGAGTTCAGCCAGTCCTATCTGTTTTTCTGGGATAAGGTACAGTCGTGCAGGTTGTGCTGGGATGGCTCATGCAGTCAGGCGTTAGCGTTGGGACAGGACTTCTTTTAGGCTGGGTTGTTTTAACAATACATCTGGAAGAAGAAACTTGAAAAGTTCTTTAAAAATGTGTTTTAAATGCCGGTCGAGCGAAGTGTGACTTTCACCTTGAGAAGAAAATTGTCAGGACATTGATGTTTTGGAATAGTAAAAGTCTTTTTTTTCAAGCGTTACTTGATACTTCAGGAGTTACTTGATATTTCATAAGTTACTTGTTGGAGGCTCAGGGGAAACAGGACTGTCACTCATGCTTGTGACCTGCTGTGTGTCTGCTTGTCCCACTAAGGGAAATCAAGCGAATCTAGTGCTAGTTTGGGCCAGGCTTCATTGCATAACTTAGGCTTCACATTTCCTGTTCCCCTACCCTCAAGCTCTGAGCTAACTCACTCCTAAATGTTTGGTCTGTAACAAAGATGTAGCCCCTGGAATGCTAGAGGGGAATTTCAGTGGATGAGCAGGAAGTAGCTTCATCTGTTTTGTACTTCCAAACAACTTGAATATTCAGCAATTAATGAATATGTCAGACTTAAAAGGATTTCTTTCCCCTGTGTGTTTCAGGTTGAGCGTTGTTACTACTTTCTAAATGCTTTTGTGGAGACAGCCCAGAAAAAGGAACCAGTGGAAGGAAGACTGGTCCAGTTCCTGCTCTCCAACCCCACCAATGATGGAGGACAGTGGGATATGCTGGTTAACATCATTGGTAAGAGAACTGGTCATTAGGAGCCCTTCCTGAAATTGCACAGTGGTTTGAGATGGGGAATGGAACAGAAGAAGAAACTGAGTTTGAGACCTGGGGATTTGCTAAGGAACACGATGCCATTAACCACTGCCTTTTCTAACCGAAGACCTTTTTTATGTCAGGCTTAAATTGTCTTGCATTGCTTTAGCATATTGGTGCTGCTGATAAAAGCTCAGAAGATCAACAGAAATAATTAGACATCCCAAACTTCCCATTTTGTAAAAAGGTTCAATCCCTTTTTACTCCAGTTGTCAACTCAACATTGTTTATTTGTATCCATGTGGACAATTTTTAGGGCACAAGGTAAGGAGAAAACAGGGCTACACTTGGGTGTGTCTACCAGGCAGGAGCAAACCTACTTGGAGTTGCAGCCTGAAGTGGGTACCAAGACCAGTGAGAGGGAATTGATGTGGAATGTGGCAGTGCTGGTCTTACAAAGATCCAGCATAAACGGGATCCTACTCTGATGGAGAGACTTAATTACACCAGCACCTGCTTTCCTTTGTGTTGTGAAACAATGTGACACCTAAATCAACAAGGCAATAACAGATATTTAGAATCACAAAAGGAATTTGTGTCTTTGAAGCCTGGAGGTTCCTTTTTTTCCCCCTATCCATTTGTTACAAATACTTAATCAGGGCAAAGAAGATTTGGGCTGCTGCAGTTACATCCAGAGGCTTGCATGGTGTGATCTGTGATTGGTACCACGATGTAGGAAGCAATTGAGCTGCTGCTGGTATTTTATAAGTATTGAGGAGGAAAGGAGACCAGGAAGTTAGTCAGTTAACTTTAGATAAACTACATGGAGTGATTCATAGGAGGCCCAGTTCTTTAGAAGGTATTTCAGGAGCTTAATTTTAAAGTAATGAAGTTGTTGGTTTTGTGTGTTTGTTTTTTTTTTTTTTCTGGTGAAAAGAACTTCTTAAAGCACTAATTAGTTTAGAACTCTTAAGTGCAGCAGTTCAGGGATTCCACATTCTGGGACCCCTGTGGAATGTGGTTCAGAGGTCAAGATTCAGTCACAAATTAAAATGTAAACTTGAGTTACTTGTAACCTTTAAGTAAGACCTTTTCCCTTATCTCTGCACAAATCCAAACTCTCTTTAGCTTTTACATGGGTATAAGCAGAAGTATGAGCATCTGTTGTGTGGGAAAGCCAATTGTTAACCTGTGGTTTTATGTCTTTTAGAGAAGTACGGTGTTGTCCCCAAGAAAAACTTCCCAGAGTCTCACACCACAGAGGCTACTAGGAGGATGAATGAGATCTTGAATCATAAGGTAAAATTGATTTAGGTGATACAGTGACTGGGAAGGGATGGGAATGAACCTGCACTAAGTATTCCTGGCCAAATTCCTTATCTTTACTGACCAAAGTGTTAAGTGCATCTCAGCAACTTAAACTTATTTACAAGCAGCCTAAAGTCTCACCAGAGTCTGAGGTTAATCTTGAAACATGGAGCAGGAAGGTGAGATCGTGCAAGATGCCCATTGCCAGGCAGGTTTTAGTGGCGGCTATTCCTAAACCTCAGATTTCCAAAGGAGTTGATTCTTGCCATGTGGCTGCTTAAATCTGTTTCTGCAGAACTAGCACATGGTGTCTAGGTGACTTTTTTCCACCCCCTCGGTATTTCATCTACCAGTGTGCCAAGGTTTCTGGAGATAACTGCCAGATTTGATAAAAAAGATGAAAAAATGTATTTTCAAAACACTGAATCTTAAAAATCAGTTTTCACTACAGCAGCGCCTAGCTTGGCCTGAAGGAAGGTGTTAACTGGCTCCCTGAACTACAGAAATTAATTAACCTGGGAAGGTGCTAGTGTAGGTAGCTAGATAAAAAAAGTAATTAAAATCTTTTTTTTTTTACAGTGGGATTTGATTATTTTTTTTCCAGTTCATATGCTACGTGCTCGGGGGAAAACCGCCTGCTGAAATCCACATAAAAAATGCAGAGTATGTGCTGGAATGAGCTTAGACATCATAAATGTTGCTAATGTTATTCTAGCCCTGAGCACGGCAAAGCAGCTGGTCCTGAGGGAGCCCCACTCACTGTTCCCAGCCTTATGGATGGTGACAGTAATGGGAAGTGTGTGCTGCTCTTACTGCAGCTGTGCATGCAGTGGGGAAATGCTACCGCCTTTTTATCATCCAGGAGATCAATTATGCATTAGAATTGCAAAACCAGTGTTACAGTATGAAGACAGTGTGTTCTGTGAGTCACAGAGGCGCTGATGTTGTGTGGATGTTGTGGCATCAGTCATGGAAGCGAGAGAGATCAAGCCTTAAGAGCTTAATGGCTGCAAGCCTCCCATCTGTGGTTGGAAAACTGTAATTGAACTGATCTTTTAAAGCATTCAATTATCTTGTTATTTTTTTAATGAAGCTTGCTGAAGGGTATTTTCATTTTGAAAACGTTTTTTGTGAAGAGTAAAATGGGTGCTTGAAACAACCAGGTGGGAAGTCCTGGGACTGATTAGGTGACACCTTTCACACCCTTATAATAAAATGACTTTTTTTCCAAACAGATGAGGGAATATTGCTTGCGGTTAAGAAACATGGTGGAAAGTGGAGGAAGCAAAGGAGAACTTTGTGCTGCCATGGACATGATGATAGAAGAGGTAAATAAATAAAAAGACACGAATCTTCTCAGAACACAGGGCCAGAATGGAAGGCATTTCTTCCCCTTGTTCTGTAGCTCTTGGATCAGCCATAACAAGTGCCTTTTGTTGCCCAGCTGGAAGTGTGGTTGGAGCTATTCGAGTGAATTTGTTTTGCAATGGCTTGTTGCTTGCCTCATTCTGAGATTCTCTCATACCTCCAGACAAATGTCTTGAATCTACAGATTTCAGGATGATGAGACTTCACAGACATCTGCCCCTTGCGGATTTTGTGTCTTGAGAGGTCAAAATAGCAGCATGTTGGGCTCTTATAAATAGCAGGAAAGAGGTTGAAAATCACGTTCTGATGGCTTTGAGTGCAAATCTTGCAGCACAAGTGTTGTGCAAAGATTCCCCACAAGAGAGCAGAAAAGAACCACGAGAGGGAGGTCTCTGCACGAGGCTGAGTCCAGCTGTGGGCTGATCCTGGGGGGCAGCAGAGCAAGGAATCACAGCATTTGTTTCTGGCTGTGAATTAACTCACCCTGCAAGTGCAGTGTGTCTGCAGTGCCTGAACCTCCACCTGCTCACACTGAACATGAGTGACCCATGTCATTTTTCTCGTTCTGTACTGCTCATACTTGGCTCTTAAACTGCCAAAGATATCTTTAGAAGTCGAGCCTGTTGTAGTTTGACCTAGTGCATGCACTTCAAGAAAAGTACATATTTCATTTATTTCTCAAATACACAATTCCAAGTGGTTTCATGTTTGTTTTTAGATGTCATGAAATAACTGTTTTGATGTTGTGTGTTTAGTCTTTCTGCAATCCAGTCAACATCAGTGTTAGTCAGAACCTACCTTGGGCTATTTCTGTGAAGTTTTAGGCAGTTCCACTAATGGACAAGTACTGATTAATGTGCTGGTTTGGGTTTTCCAAATTCATCTTTGCACTTCATGTAAAAACATGTTGCTTCTTTTTATCTAATTTTAAGGTTAGATTAAAAGAATACTGATTCACGTTCCTTGGATTTCATCGAAACTGTTGTGAAATTCCTTCTTGCCTTAAGATGAACAGAATTCTGTGCTTTGAGCCTACCCCAGCATGTTGCCAGTCAGCCGAAAGGTGAATTAATGCAACTTGCATCCAGCCTGTGTCCAAAAAGCCCTTGGA
Organism: Myiotriccus ornatus; assembly: GCA_036023395.1. NCBI lineage: Eukaryota > Metazoa > Chordata > Aves > Passeriformes > Tyrannidae > Myiotriccus > Myiotriccus ornatus. Next base: position 4,061,586 of record JAYRBT010000051.1, read on the forward strand.
GGATTTTACAGCAGACATCAAAAGCTTCCTGGAAATGGTCATTTTTAGGGCAGGGACACTGCAAAATCTCTTCCTTCGTTTAGAACCTCTTGCCCTCTGACAAGGGATCCTGGAGCTGACCTTAAAGGGTTATTAACTGGTTGCAGTTTGTTCTGTAAATGCTTAATCCTCTGATGTTAACACAGCATTTTCTCCTGCAGTAGTAACAGTGGTTTGCATGTGTTTATATGTATGGAAGTGCTGTTGCCTTTTTTTTTTTTGTGTGCCAAAGCAGAGCTTGGTTTTCTGCTGTGAGGTTTTATTTGCATAGCAAATCTTGGTTTGCTCCTGCTGGGAGCAGCACTCGAGCTGCAATGGGGGAGTTTTACTGGAACACACAATTAAATATTCACTCCAGAACTGTATAAACATTCTCCTTATCAAAGCAGTGCACAGCAGGTTGGAAGTGGAAATTGGTGCAGTTCATGCAACTGAATTTTTCTCCTTTGCTGTTCTCCTTGTAGACTCTTTCTTATCAGGAGTGTCCTTTTCCCCTCCTTACTCATTTTGGGTTTTACCACAAGCCCCTATATCTTTGCCTTATCTTGGTTTTAGTTGTCACTGAGTTGATACAAGTCACCTTCCAATTAAAATATGCTTATTTTATTTATTGATGGAGGAAGCTGGTGAGATTAAGAGATGGCCTGGGTTGGGTGTGGTGGCTAAACAATGGAGGGAGGCCATTCCCAGGCTGCACTGCCTCTGTCTGTCTCCATCACTTTCCTTCCCCTGCCTGCAGCCCATGTGGTTGCAGCTCTCCTTTTAGGCATTTTTCTTGCTTATTTTGTTTCCACAGCCTCATCTCTCACCACTTGTGGTTATCTGAGGTAATGTGGGCGTAGCCACAGCAAATGGTACCTTTAGTGCAGTATGTGCAAAATTAAATATTTATAGTAATTCAGGGATTTACATTTGCTCTTTAACATATTTATTGAGAAATAAATGTGTGAGTTCCTACAGTAAAAACCTCATGCCCACACCCTTGTTTCAACCTGTAATTAATCTTTTTGCTTGTTTTCTTAAATTCCTTGGAGCAAGAACACCTTTATTTGTATTTTGTATACAGCCAGGTCGTGTTACTTAACATGAACAGTGCATTCCTTTTGCTGTCAGCACAAAGAGCACAAAAGCACAAAGGCAGTTCTTATGGAGCCTTAGGATCCATATAAATCAGCTCAACCAGCTCCAGGAAGAGTAAGTCAGCTTTGGGAAAGGTAAGAAGAGAGGAAAGTGAGGACTGGCAGCCTGGGAAAGCTGGCACAGACCACAGGAGCTGGAGCCCAGTGGAGAAGGTGCAGCTGAGATTTGACTCCCCCTCCTCTTGTCTTAAATAACCTGTTGGTTCCTTGCAAGGAAGAGACTTACCTTGTGCTCAAGACATGCACAGAGCTGAAGACCAGTGTCAGCTGAAGTAAGACAGATTCAGACCTGTTTAACTGTGATTAAATTCTCTGTCCCCAGAGTAGCTGTGGCAGGTCCTGCTCAGTGTCCCTAAAGACACTCATCTGGTTGCACTGCCGGTGTCAGCACGTTCCCTGATAAGCCCTGTGAGAAAGCACAGCAGTGGCTCTGAAGTGCAGTTCCATGTTCTGATTTATAAGGGGGCTGACTTGAAATCTGGTCGACTTTTTGTGTTAAAAATCCAAAGAAAGCTTGCCAGCTGTAAAGGATGTCACAGGCAGCAGGCAGGGATCTGGAATTAAATTACATAACCTGCCAGCTCAGCCCTGAACAGAGATGTTCAGGATGAGGAGATTATTCTGGGCTTTTGAAAAGAAGCAAAGGCCCATCTTTGAAATCCAAATGAACATTATGGTAGAAAAGGGATTAGTGCAGGGGAAACACTGGGATAAAATGCCCATGTTAGGAGGTCTGGTTTGTCTCTGCATGGGGCAAACCACCTGGTGGAACAGGTGATGCTGAATGCTCAAGCCTTTCTAGAGTCAATTTGGTGAAGTTTCTCTTGCACTGGGGAAATATCATGTTGGAGGATTTATTTAGGAGATGTTGGAATGAGACTGGGCTTTTGATTTTGGCTGCTGCATTCGTTGAATAACCTGGAATTTGTAGGTTCAGCCTTAAGCTTCTGTTTTGCCTGATGGTTTACCTGAGAACTTGGAGTGTGAGAATGGAGAGAGATGCTGTTGATTTTTTTTTTTTTTCCTGTGGCCTTTCAGATTGGTTTTGAACTGCTGAAACACCCAGATTTTGAGGGGTAAATGCAAATAATTCATGTGTGTGTTTATTCATGTTCAAAGGTGACCGTTAAGATGCCATTTCTCCAGCTGGTTCTCACACGGGGAAATCCGTCCTCCAGTGGCATTGCTGTGGTAGGAGAGGCAGACCTGCATGTTCCATCAGGCTCACAGCTGTTTGCTTCTCTGGGCAGGTATTCAGAATAGTGAGTACTTGCCTGGGCAGCCCTCCCGAGACCTTCTGCTGGGAATTCCGGGATAAGGAGAAGAACTACCACAAATACGGCCCCATGACACCGGTGCAGTTCTACAACGAGCATGTGAAGCCTTACTTCAACATGGAGGACAAGGTGGGGGATGCTGAAAGGCTTTCCAAGGCCTCTGTTTGCTACTGAGCCACTTATTTCCCACAGTTTCCAGTGTCTGTCCCCCCTCTAACTGCAGCACGTGGGGTGGGTTCTTCTCCTCCAAGTCAGAGGGGCTCCGTGTTTCTCCTCCCTGTTGTGCTGTTTGTGCTCTAACCCTTCAATCATCTGTGACCTCACGTTGCAGCTCCACGATGGTTTTGTAATGATTAAATATGCAGTGATCTCATCAGTCATAACGTGTCATGAGGCAGCCCATTGAAGCAGGAATAACGTGCAGAGCAGCTCTGCCACAGTTAGGAGGTGAACTTGTAAAACAAAACAACAAACAAACCAACCCATAAAAATGCTGTTTCAGTTAAGTGGCTTGTTTGCTATGGGACAGGTAGGTATCTGGGACAAAAGCCATTCCCTGAAGTCCTTCCAGATCCACTGCTCAGAGATTTGAGTTGCACCTTTTTATGACACCTTGGTTGTTGGCAGATTTGTCTAGTGAACGATCCTCGACCCCAGAATCCCTACAACAGGCTGTACACAGTGGAGTACCTGGGCAACATGGCTGGGGGGAGGAAAACACTCTACAACAACCAGCCCGTGGAGGTCCTGAAGAAATTGGCTGCAGCATCTATTAAGGATGGAGAGGTGGGTTTGGCTTCTTTTGGTGGATGGCCCAGTGTAGCCCATGCCATGGAAAACCCCTGGGATATGGCCCAGACACGACCCTTCCCTCTGTTTGCAGGCTGTGTGGTTTGGCTGCGACGTGGCAAAGCACTTCTATGGCAAGCTGGGAATCAATGACCTGAATATGTGAGTAGAGAATCAAACCAGGATGTCATTTGGGATATGTGGTGAGGGCATGAACAGTCCTTTAGCTGCTTAAGAAACTAATTTGTGCATACTTTGGATTATATACCCCAAAAGATTATATTTAAGTAATTCAGCAGCACAGAAATGTTTTCACTTGTTAGTTAAATCTGAATCCTCTAAAGATGCACTACAAGTAGTTGTTAAATATTCTTACTTATTTAAATTGTCTAATATCTGGTGAGAGAAACTCCTACAGGGATCAATGTTTACATTTATTCTGACATTAAAATTAGTTGAACTCTGTTCAGTGCCAGTTTGTGCACTGGCTCCTGGGACAGGGCAGTCTCCTAATTCCCTGATTTACTAGTCAGAACTCTGCCTGCATCCTTTTTGATGTGGCTTATTTGGCTTTCTAATAGATTTAATCATGAGCTGGTGTTCGGTGTCTCCATCAAGAACATGAACAAAGCAGAGCGACTGATCTTTGGAGAATCCCTGATGACCCATGCCATGGTCCTGACAGCTGTCACTGAGAAGGTAGAGTCTCCTTCCTGAACTGTTGATGCTGACAGGGATTTATTGGAATATCCTGGGTGCTTGTTTGTGTTCTGGGCTCGGTGTGTAAGTTGTTCTGCCTCAAGGCCTGGTTGTTTGCTCTCCTGGTGTTGTTCGCGTGTCTGAGTGTTCAGAACTATAAATATTTGACAAGGAGGGAAGAATTTTAGACATGCCAAGGCACTTCTTTCCTTTTGCCCACAGACTTTTATTGGAGAACCACTGCAGGGTTAGTTTGATCTGTTTTGGAGCATGAAGCTCCTGGTAAAATGCTGTAGGAGGCTCTTGGTAACAGTGTTAACCTCCTGCAGCTCCCTGGCTTGGGATCTCTCTGACCTCTAATTAGGGAGGAAAACAGTGTCCAAAATAGCTCCGTGGCTGAGATGAATCCGCAGCTAAGTCAGCTCCTGGCACTATAACAAAGCACATAATGAAGTAAAAAGAACCATGTAAAAACTTACAACTCAGGGTTATCTGCAGTGTTGATGTTTCCATTTATTTCCAGAAGTTGTCATTATTAAAGTTTCTTTGAAGTGATCTCTTCCTGTCCAACATGACCTTGGCTTGAGAAATAACAGCTTGCACAGCACAGAACAAGTTTGCTTGAGCTCTGGAGTCTGGGGACTCGAGATGGGACTGCTGAGTCATAATAATTCTTCCAAGTTACTTTTTACAAGTCAATGTAACTTTCCCTGTTTTCTGCACCCTGAGCTCTTAACACTTCCATTGTGTATCAGATTGCACGAACACTTCTGCAAATATCTAACTAAAAACCAAGGAAAATTTGTTTTATAGTGGTGCTTTTTAAAAACCTATTTCTCTGTTCTTCACTGAAGCCTGTATGTTTGCACTGATGGTGCGAGGGACTGGCAGCTCCAGTCTATGGTCTGTATTTTTAAATCCATTTTTGCATACTTAAATACAGTTGCATAAGATGTGACTAAATGTGACCTGAATTCTTTAACAAAGGGAGTAGAAGATGATGGATGGCGTGTCTGTAATCAAAAGATGATTTAAAAGAAGTTATCCTAGAGCAAGTTCAGAATTCAGAAGCTTTTACACTTTCAGAATGGACAAAGTTGTTCCTACTTCTTGTTTGTAAATGCCTTAGCATTAAACATTAACTTAACCTAAAGGAGCTTTGACAAACTGAGTTGAAAAATGTAATATTTTGGGTTTACCTGCTTTATAAAAAGGCTCTGAAGATTTAAGAAATCCTATTACAACTTTACAACATCAAAAATTGATTTGGATTAAATGCACCTTTTGGTTAAAAACTTTATGTACATGAACACACTCATCCCAGTTTCTGTCTGGGAGCTCTCAAGTGTCTCATCTTAAGGACTGTCCTGTATTTCTGAGTGAGAATAGAAGCATTGCAACAATATTCCACTGAATGTTAAAAATGGATTTATGAGGTGTTTTTTTTCAGGTTACTTTTTTATATTAAAAAGATTTCAGCAGCAGTGCCCCAGACTTGGAGCTGTGTCCTTCAGCTGGATTCTTCATGGTTTGCACTTGCTCTTACTGATGCTGTTCTGAATTATGAGAGTTGCTTTGTTGTCCTTGTTCTTTTCCTCTGATTCCCAGTTCAAGCAAGTGGTGCATCCTGCATTTCAGAAGGACCCAGGCCCCGGTGGGGGATAGGGATGGCTGCTTCAGTTCTGCGAGTCAGTGAAGGCCAAATGTGGATTTAGTTAAATTCCAGTTTTCTGGTAAAAATAGTTATTTATTGCAGGCTCTCTTCCTGACCAGGTTTCCTCAGATTTTAAGTAAGTGGGTAGCAAATTACATTTTTCCAGCTGTTAGCACTGTGTGGAACTCTGTGGTGCCTGCAGACTGTTGGGAGGAGAGCTCTGTGGTTGCTGGTGCTGGATTTGGACATGGACGGGGTTGGCTGCTCTTGCCTGGCCTGTCCTGCCCTCACTGAATGCCACTGACTTGTTTTGTCACAGGATGGGCAAGAAGATGCATTTGAGAAATGGAGGGTGGAGAACTCCTGGGGTGAAGACCGTGGCAATAAAGGTAATTTATGGTCATGGGAACAGAGGGTGAACATAGTGTCTGGAAATTAGGACTGCTTTGTGTGTGGAAGGCATGGGAAGATACTGATAGACTTTAGATAAAGCTCTTGTTTTATCAAAGCTTAAATCCTTCATTATCACTTTCTGGAGGTTGTTTGGTTTATTGCTGTGAAGCTGCTGGTTTTCTTAAGCCTTGATACCAGTCTGCTGTTGACCACAAGTAAATTCCCAGCCATAATAAATTCCCATTATCCCTTCCTAAAATCCCCAGCAGCTCTCTCACACTGGTCAGAACTTTGGCTGTTTTGTTGCTCGATCCTTTGCTGCAGAACACAAGTGTGATAAATCTGGTAGCATTAGTCCAAAATGATGATGGTACCTCTCTTGTGAGATTCCTGTGGGTGTGTAACAGATCTGTCCATAAGGGGACAATAGATAAATGCTTGGCAGCATCAATAAGACAGG
>JAYRBT010000051.1:4075466-4114032 GCA_036023395.1 Myiotriccus ornatus
CGTTCCCACTGCTCGTGATAAATTAAAACATCAGAGGGTTCAACTGCAGCAAGATCCAGTGAGCTTAGGGAGAGCTTTCTGCTCCAGGGCCTGGAGCAGATTGATGTGGTGCCTCCATTGTTAGAGACCTTGAGATCATGTTACAGAACCGTGTCACAAGTGGCCCTGGTGCAGCTGATCCCCCTTGGGGGGGGAGAGATGGACCAGATGATCTTTTGGGGTTCCTTTTGGTGTTGGGGGTCTGATGCTCAATCTCCACCTCGTGCTGTTTCTTGCATCAGAGTAAACACTCTTGTACTTGCTGCTGAACCCTGGTGGCTTTGAAACAGAGCCAGGTCTCTTGGAAAGCTGTATTTTGCATGATATTTTGATTATGACTAATGCATGTGTTGTTTTGGGGGCTTTTTCCTCTTCCAAAAGGTCAGTAATTTTAGTCCTTCAAGATCTTTCTACTTATGACTTTAACACCAGTTCTTCAGTTTCCTCTGTGCTATCTGTGAGTGTGACAGCAGCCAAAGAGAATTAACTTTTTCTCTGGAGTTTAACTGACATTTTTGTTGCCCGTGGCAGCACTGATGAGGACTGAATTTGATAAATGAAACACTGATTCCAAGCCAGTTTTTTTGCTAATTTGGGTATTTAGAAGTATTGTCCAGCGTGTGCTTATCTCCCCAGCTCTTGCCCAGATATTTCCCTGTACAGGTTATACAATAGTATGTTGTTTTTCTCCCTTTCCTTCAAGTAAGCACAGAAAATCCACATGGCTCAAACACGTCACGGGAGATGAAGCCAATCTGGCAGCAACACTTCTGCCTCCATTTGCCCAGCAATTTTATAAGTTCTTTGCAAGATGGAATTGGGAAAACTCGCTGATGTGCTCAGCAGCCCTCAGCTGGAGCAGCGAGGCTGGGGACAGCTGAGGGATGACTGAAGTGCCACGTGCTCCCTGTGGGACCTGGGCAAGTTCCCGGTGGCACAGCTGGATCCACGAGAGCCTCGGTCTCTCCTCAGGTGTGTGAAAAGCACTTCCCAGCCCAGGGGTGACAGTGAACTGGCCCAGTATGTGATTGAGGAACAGACCACTTAACCCCTGCCAGGGGTTTGCAGGAAGTAGTTCAGAGACGATAAAAAACAGAAACTCTTTCCAACTGGTGGAAGGGAAATACCGTGGGTGTGAGCCTGGCTTGCTGCAGGTTGTCTCTCAGCAAAGAAAGCTCTGTGACTTATGAGCTGTAAGCCCAGATTCCAAAAAAAAAGTATTAACAGCCACGTGATAAAAAGATGCTTTGGTTAGAATAAAAAAAGAATTCATGCCCACTGTATTTCAGTGCTGATCTGTCCTTTAATTTACATCCTTTGCAGAGCCTTAACCTTTGGATTGTTGAGGAACCACCCAATTCACGGTTTCTTTTTCCAGGTCGTCAACAAACCCACATCGTTTTCATGTGAAAATTCGAGGGCAGTTCCCTTACAGGTGGCAAATACTGACAGATAATGTTATAAAAGTCAGTTATCTCAGATTCAATCAAAAGCCAAAAAATAACTCTTCCTAATGAAGGCAGGAGGAGAGGTTAAGTGCAGTGGCAGGTTGTGGGTTCTGAGTCAGATTTCTCCATCGGAATGTGCTCTTAAAACAGTTGTAGTGGAAACAGCAAAACCTCTCCAAACCCCATCCAACTCCCAGATGTGAATCCCAGCACGTTCTGTGTGGAAAATAGCAGGGAAGAGCAGTAAGAATGTCTTTCATCCCAAAGCCAGTCGTAACAGCTCCTAAATGTAGTCTGATTGCTAAGCAAGCAAAAGATGGGAACAAATAAATCCTTTAGGATTTGTTTTGTGTTATTTGGAAAATTGTTCCTACCCTTTTGCAGGCAGTGAATCAGAGACACTTGCAGAATTATTGCTAATCTCTTAGTACAGCTGGTACTGCAGTTATTAGGTAATTTGATCGATGCTTCCCATCCTTGTGCTGGAATCTGCAGCTGCTTTATCTGTGGAGAAGTGTGGAAGTATCTGAAGTTATGCCGTGTCAAGTGCATTTTCTTCCTCTTTTTTTTTTTCATACTTTCCCTAAATCATTAGGATTTTGCCCAACAATGCACAGAAGATTTGGTGAGTCTGGAACTGACTCAGAGGAGCACCTGGAAGTTTTTCACATATGAGGTAAATAAGTGCCATGAAGTTGAAAGGTTTGCCTGAAATCTCCAGTCTGTTATTTCTATGTTGCCCCAAAGGTTCCAGATTGTTTGGCAAGAAATTAAAGTAAAAAACCAAAAAACCCAACTGTGCTGCTGTAGAAAACATTAATGAAAAAAAAATCAACTCCAAAAGGCCAGGATAAGGCTTGAAAGGTGGCTTTGTGTTCTTAGCACGCTGGTTTTCCCATTACAGCTTTGTGTGCCCTACCAAAATAACTGAGTAGTGACACTGGTGCTGCTGAGAAAGCCACTGCATTAAGATGAATTCCATGCAATGGTGTTTTGGACTTCTTGAGAGAATCTACTCTAAGCAGAGACTGAGATGGAGAAAAAGCTCAGACAAAGGTCGTGATCCCTCTAAAACTAGAAAAACCCCCAAAGACATAATTAAGGAAAAGGCAGAAGGGCCTCAAGTAGAGAGAATTAATTTCAGGTAAGAGGGTAGAAAAAGTGAGTTTGCAAAATAACTCGTCTCCCAGCAGTAGTGAGCTGGAAATCTGAATGCAAGGGAAGGCACAGATTCCTCCTCCCCTCCATCATCCCACCTGCCAAGAAAAAATCCTGCTGTCCAGAGCGTAGGGTCTGATCCACAGATGGATATTTATGCACTAGGACACTGTGCTTTGACCTCCACAAGGGCTTGGGGAGAGAGGCAGAACAGAATCTGTCCTTGTAAACCCTTTGGAATGGGACAAAACAGGGGGAAGGCTGGGGATGCAAGGACAGTAGGGAAGGGAAGGCTGCCAGGACCAAACCTGACTATTTTGGATAGCAGAGCACAGGAGGTGAATTCAGCACGGCAGGGAGGAGTCAGATATTGCTATTTTCACTAAAAGATCCACGAATTACTAAAACAGCTGGAGGCAAAAAGCTTCGCTTGACAAAACAGTCGTAATACACCGCCCGGGGGAGTCAATGGGAAAAGCAAACGCGGTTTTAGTGCCTCGTGTCTGGAACTGCAATGCCCGAGCTCTCCTTGAGATGGTGCAGGTGACTCGCCCTGACCGGCTGTCAGGGACCAGGGACAGCAAAGCCAAGTGCTAATTACAGCCCTCGGCTCCTCAGTTTGCTGGTTATTTTCTTTTCAATTGTTTGGAACAAGTCCCTAAAAACTGGCAGCCGCTTCCAGCAAAGCTGCTGCTGCTCTAACCATCAGCTTTTCTTATTTGTCCTTGTTCTGCTTTTCCACTTTTTTTTTCCCCTCCAAATCTGCCCCCTACACTGTGGCACTATTTTGTTGACCTGGTGATTTACGATTTTTTATAGAAAAAATTGTGAAGCGCGGGAATGAAGAAATCCTGGATGAAAGCAGCCGGAGAAAAAGCATCTCAGAGGTGGAGTGAGGTATTTGGAGTAGTAGTAGGAAGAAAGGAAATTAGTTGTTGAGCTTACTGAGGCAGCAAAACGCTTGTGAAGAGTTTGTGCTCCAAACTTTAAACCAAAGCTAAACCTTATTTCTTTATTAAAACAACGCAAATATTCAGCAGTAGAAATTATTCTTTTCAAGCCCTTTCATGGTGATAATATCCCAGTCCTTCCTATGCTTCTGTAAACTACAGACCCACCTGTAAACTTGTAATTTTACTGACTCCCCCAAAACTTCCGTCCTGTTTGTTGCCTCCATCCCCATCCTGTTATTTATAGCTGTAACAACATCCAACAAAAACTGCCCCTTACCAGGAAAGCTTCCCCTCCTTCTCCCTCTGCCCTCATTGGATCCTGCTCTGAACGATCAGAGCAGACAAATGTAGCCACCCACCTCTAGGAGGAAAACTGAGCTGCAGCCCCGGTGAAACATAAAGTTTATTTGGGTAAAGTGACGCAAAAATTCTTAAAGAGCTCTTTGGCAGCAGATTATCTGCAAATCAGACCATGTGAGGGGGACTGGTGTACAAAAACCCCCCCAGGGTGCTGAGTTGCCCACAGGCTGAGCTCCCGAGGCTGAAGTAAATGTGGGTGAAGGTCCCTCGGACTTGGAGAACTCCAAGGGAAGCGCTTCGGACCGACCCCGGCCACAGGTACTTTATGATTTTGTCTCTAACACAGCGATGTCCAGAGTACTTTGTGAAATTCAGACTCTGAGACGGCTCCTCCTCAGAGCCGACCTCCTGCAGCAGCAGACACTGGAGCTCCATTAACTTTCATTCCTCGTTGCCTCTTTCAGCTTCAGTTATAAAATCTGAAATACTAATGACAGGCTGAAACCTGAACTCCAAGTTTTGTTCCTTTTTAAGGCAGCTTTCAGGTCTTCGATTAATTTCTGAAACGTCGGGGAATTGTGCATCTGACAAAGCTTTGGGGGTGGAAAAAGGTACTTTGATTTTTGGTGAAAGTTTGATTTTTTTTAAAAAACTTTCAATGCTTTTTCTCTCGCTTTTCTGCTGTGACATCCTCCACTCTGTCATGTGCAGGCACTTGTCCAGCAGTTGTGAATGTCGGGAGTCAAATGCCTGTAAGCAGAAAATGCTCCAACAATCTGAAATGAAGAGTTCTGGCGGTTCACATAACTGCACTACGAATGTAAAGTTATTCAAAATTTACAAAAAAAGAATTAAACTATAAGGAAAAACTAAGGAAAGCAGCAGAACCTGAAGGGGGGGGAGAAAAAAGAAAAAAGCCAGTGCAAGCTGTTATTTATTTTGAAAGGGTAAAGTGAGGTTTATTAACCATATGAAGTTCTATTTTAAAAGGTAAATTGTTCCAGCACAGTAAATTATCCAACTCAATGGGGCAGATTTATTGTAAGTAATAAATCTGAGGAGCATGTCCTGTGTGTTTACAGTCAGCCACGTTTGCTGAGACCAACTGGCTTGCTGGGTTAGCTTGCTAAGAAATGTGGAAGTTTAAGCAAGGAATGTAATGTAACTGGATGCATAAATAGGCAAGGAAAACATGTTTGGACGTGCTAAGAAAGCCTGGGGGGAACAGGATCATGCACTTAATGGATTTGGGTTCTTGAAAATGTTGTGGCATTTTTGTAATGTGGGTTGTCAGTTGTCAGACTTTTACCAGGGAAGGGCTCAAACACTTGGGCTGCATCTTCTGGTGCTTCTGGTGGTAAATTGACTATCATTTTCTCGGAGAGAAAGTTGTCTTGTAGCAAGTGACAAGTGTGGGTCCATTTTCGAGTTGCACGGGGTGTGATGGATCTCAGACAATCAAAGTAAGAAAAAAATCCCCTAAGAATGGAGTTTAATAAACCCCCTAAATTATTCCCACACATGGAAAGAGCTTAAATACACTGCACACTTCCTGCTTTCCTCCATGGAAATATAAACTGCCGAGTTTTCTCTGGTGACAGTGTTAGAGGCTGAAATGTTGGTTCTGTGTCCTGGTTTCTTTTCTGCTGCTCACGTTTGAACTCTTTTCCCAGCTCCTGGTTTTGCAGCTCCTGTTGATCTGTATCTTGTAGAACTGTTCCACCATAACAGAGCCCATCTGTGGGTCGAGTGTTTCATACAGAACTTGAAGTAGAACTTGGAGCCTGAATAAAGGGCTGTAATTTGGGGATAGCCATTAACAAGCCACCTTCAGAGAAGCATCATCTGTTATTAAGGAACGGTGCTGTATTTGTTTGGTGATGTTTGCTGTGTTATGACTCTTCCTTCAAGCTTATATAAATAACTGGAGGAAGAATACAAAAGCAATATCTTCCCTCTAAGCTTATCTGTTTCCTTGCACTACACACAGACACTCTCAAGCCACGAAATGCATTTCCCCCTTCCTGTTCTTTAAATGACTGTCACCAATTTGGCAGCATTCCCACTAAAATACAGTGTCTGGCTTCTAAATGAATTCTTAAAGGTAAAAATCTCCCTTTCCCGTGGACTTTTTAATTTCAGACTGAAACACGGATAAACCTGCGGCGTAAAACTCACGGCACAGGTTTATATTTCCCCAGTACTGCTGCTTCCAGAAGCACTGATTTCCCATCTTACCTGTGTTTAGCCTTATCTGGGAATACAGGAGTTAAGTGGAACTCTGTGGGAAGCAGACTTTTGTTCTCCCAGGAGGGCCACTGTCTCACCAGCACTACTTGCTGAGTGCACTTGCCCTCTGCTTTAGTAAGAATGTGAGCGAGCCCTCGGAGAGCTGCAAATATTCATGTACAGGATCCACTGACACCTGCACACTGCAAATTTCCTATGAAGCACTCACATTTTTGGCTGTGCCAAAGCACCCAAAATTTAATCATTTAAAATCACCATTATTGGGATCAGACCTGTCACAACTCACTGGAACAGAAATTTCGGTGGGTTTTGATCACTCTACCAAAACTCAGTTCAACTAGAGAAGAATATCTAAAAAAATCCCCTGAATAAATTAATGTTCAGTTGTTGAGGGATGTTCTAGATATCAGCTGAAATCTGCTTTGTATCTAACACCCCAATTCTGTGGCTACCAATTATTTATGAAAATTGGGTTTTGAAATCTGAAATGCAAATGTCACACTTTCTGTCAGCTCGCCTAATGCGAACAAGGGAATGGAAAAGGATATTCCAGGTACTGATTTTGTAATGAAATCAGTGTAACTGAACGCACTCAAAATCAAAAGGCACTAATTTTTTTGCATGATGAACCTAAATATGACTCATGTATGACATGAGTCCAGTACCTGGAAACACCCAGGTATGAATCTGTCGGAGGGTCATGGCTCATATTTTGGCTCAGAGGTGAGAATGGCGCCTCCAGGTAAACAGCACAACCTTCTCCTGCGTGGGATAAATGAGTTCAATCTCGTTCATAGTCATACAAACTTCTTGTTTGATATTCCAGATAAAAGTAATTTCCTTGGACTCTTTCCATTTATGCCCAAGCCCGTGTGAACTGCAAGGTGTAATTGCAGTCGGGTGGATAGGGAACTTGTGACCATCTGAAATACTTTCTGATAAAAGTGAGATTTAGGTCAAGTTAACAGTTTGATTCTGTTTGCCAACACCCCGGGCTCTCTCTTTGTCTTGAGGTTCAAAGTGCTTTAATTCCCTGCAAGTGGCTGCCTGTGAGCGGGAGGGACGCTGGGACCGGGCGTTCTGCTGCAGGAATGTGGCTGGAGCCCGGTGAGCGGCTGCTCCTCCACCAGCTTTGCTTTGTAAAATCAGCACCTGGAGTAAGAACGGGGTTTGCGTGAAGTGAAATGTACACAAATCTATAAATTTTGCCGCTGTCATGACTTCTGCAGTCAGGCACGGGGAGCTGGACAAGCCCTGTGCTGCCCAGGCACTGCAACCACACCTCAAACACCTCCAGGTGACTCGAGGCTTTCAGATTTGCCTCCTTGAAGCATCTGCTGCTTGCTGTATCTCAGCCTCATTGCTTTACTCTCCCCAGACACTCTTAAAGTCCTTTCCTCCTTTTAAAAAAACAGCAGGAGAATCCCTTTGTTTTAAAGTGCTGGAAGGGTTTGTTTACTCTGTGGCAGAGCATTAAAGGGATTCCCACACTGCCACGAGAGGTCACTGCGTGCTCCAGAAATAAACAGGAGATGAGCCACCAGTTGTGCAAAAGGAATCAGACCCCAGGCCAGGGATGCTCCTCGAGGATTGCTTTGCCAGAGGCAAAGGAGCCGAATTTGTGCATCAAGGCTTTTGCATCATTTGGGTCACGCAGGGCTTGTACATCTCCAGTGCTGGTTCAAGTTTAGCTCTGTGTGGGAGACAAATAAATATAATTTAATTAATATTTGGCTGATGTGAACTGCGTTGGTGGCTCCAGCCAAGCATGTACAAACACATGTCTTCAATTATCCGTCTGAGTGTTTTCAACAAGCAAGCAAAGCAGGGAATAGTTGTGGCGGACACGCTGCGTGTTCCAGGGTCACTCCTCTTTAGTCACTCTTTGCACAGGGAGGGTGCCATTCCCAGCCTGGCACCTTCCACGTGCCCCTGGATGGCATGGAAATACTGAGGTGAAAACTGCCCTGCAGAATCATCTCTGGGCAGGAGACAAAGCACTCGGGGCCTCCCGGAGGAGCAAAGTCATGTTGGCCAAACACAGACCGAACCCAAGGGAAGGCACAGGTATCTGTCCTCTTCCTCTTTTTATCTTTGCCTTCTCTTCCATAGCTAATTAGGGGCGATAAGAAGCCAAGGTGCAGTTATGTAAGAGCGACCTTTGCAACAGCTCAGGCTGAAAATAGGTAATAAACAGCCATTTCTGCGATTGTTCACTGTCATCAGCCGAGCACCTGAACTGTTGCAGGATCGGAGGAGGAACGGAGGCTGAAGTGGGCAAAATCCTTTTCCCTGGATGCCTTCCTTGCTGTCCTAGCACACTTCCCAATCCCAAGGGTTCTAGTTCTGCAGCTGTTCCCTGTCTGTGGCGGTTACGGTTCCTTCGAGTTATTTTTTGTAACAAAGCAGGGGGAAAAGTGCATTCTCCGGGAGTTTTTTACAGCGTAACGAAACCTTCTGATTCTGTAACTGCTGTGTTTGCATGTGCCAACTACGCCCCTGTGAACACTGCCTAGCCCTGGAGTCCATCACTCCAAAGACTTCCCAGGATAACTGATAAGCTGTAGTTCTGTTTCAGAAAAAAAAAAACAACAACCAGTTCAAATTTCAGCTCAAGCCCCTGGAAATTCACGTGCCATTTTGCATCTTTGAGGCTCAAACTACTGAAAATTCTACAGAAATATTTCAAATAATGTCCCATTTCTTTCCCGTGGTCTGCAGAAGACCAGAAGAGGCTTAGATCTGGATGGACAGCGATCCTGACTGTCACAGGTCTTGGAAATCAACAACACACTCCACGACCTCCCCAAGCACCGAGAAGTGTCTTTGTGCAGAAACAAAGGGCTTTGCAAGAGTTTAAGCCTCAGGTATGGAAAAATCAGTCCCAGGAGATAATGCAGTTAAATCAACATCCTTTACTGCTTTCCAATTTACAGGTCAGAGGTGTAAAGTCCAGAAGGGCTCAGGTTACTTTTCCATATTCCTACCTTATATACAAGGGGAGGATTGGCTGTGGCCTTTCCTAGGAATTCTGTGTTGACACCAGTGGTGGTAGGACTGTTGCCATCTACTTAAGTTCTTTTGGGACATTTGGAAGGTTTTGGACTCCACAGACATTCAGGTTTTCTGGTCCTGCAGGTAAAACAGAAACTCCTGTTCTTGACATTTCAATCTTTGTGGATGATTAACTAATGGTAGCAAAGTACTTGCTCCTGTAAAAATCCACATTAATGATGCACTGCTTGCTTTGTGATGAAAAGGACGTTATTTGGGTAAAGACAGAAGGTAAGCCTGGAGAATTAGAGATTTCTGGGAGTTAAAACAACACCTTCAAGTGACTTTTATCTCGAGAACATCCTCCTGTTTGCTCTGCAGTTTGATAACTTTCCTTCTCTTTCTACTTGAACCGAGAAATGCTTAGAAGAGGTTTAACAAGTTGTCTTTGCAAAAGGCTGAAAGCTGGGGAAGACTTGAGTTTTAATAGCTCTGGTAATCAGGAAATTCTAGAAATGAGCAAATAAACCCCCTTCCCTGCTTTAGTTTTTCCTGCAGTTAAAAATTGAAATAATGCTTATTGTTCTGCTAGGACGTGACAACAGCAGTCACGGTTGTAAAATGCTTTGAAAAGTTAAAAATAGATGTAACTGTAATAATGTAATCTGTGGTGGCATGGTGTAGATTGTGTGACTCTTTGCTGGCTGTAAAGCAGGGTTACTGCCCTGGGGAATTTACAGCCCAGAGGATCAGCTCCTGTTCCAGGGCTTTGTCGGGTAAAGGCAGTTCAGTAATTTACATTACTGAAGAAACGAGCAGAAAACAAAGCATAACCTGCTCAATCACAACTCTTTTTCTGTTCTCTTTGTTCTGAAGGAAAAGTTATCTGTGTCACATTTTTTCTCTATTTCAGGATGGTTTCTTTCCCTTGGATTCTGTTTTTAGTACATATGAAGAGGGCAGGAAAAGCCAGGGATTCTCCCAGTGCCTGTTGTTTTGCCCACTACCCTTCCTGGGGCTGGAACCACAGTGGCAGCAGATCCAAACTGAAGGAAAGAGGCTTTTATCTGCCCAAGGAGTCAAATAAAACTGGGGACAAGTTTTATCCTTTAGACTCACATGTTAGTTCTTAATCAAAAGAATCAAACTGAAGTTTATGATGTTTTCTTCTTGCTATTAGTGTTGACTGAGCCTCAAGTGTTAATTGATGAGTGAGATTTTAACACTTTACTGAAGTTTCATTCAAGCCTTCTACGTTTGCTGCCAAACGTAGCAGACACTGTGGGATTCTCAAGAAAGGTGGTCATGAAATGTAATTTTTGTATCCATGGTTATCTCACATTTCTTTAAATAATTCTTTCCCCTTCATACTGGGTGAATCTCGAAATTGCCCCAGGATGAGTGGACCAGTCACAGCTTATGAAAATGAATGTGCAACTCACACTCAACTCTGACCTCAGTTTGCAAACTGGGAGTCCCAACAAGCTCCCTGGGTGTTCAGAGAGCAGAAGACAGTAGGACTGTGACTGCCTGCCAGGTGTCCAGCAATGCCCAGAGCCCGGCACGTCTGCCTGAGAGGGTGTAACGCAGGTACACCGACCCCTGCTGTGGAAGGGGATGACTGTCTCCTTCCTTTCTCTGGACAAAATCCCGGCTGGATTATCAGCTCTGTGATTCACATTGCATGCTGTGATGGTTAATTACTTCCAAGGGTATTTTAATCACAGAATCTGTCGGTTGTACCTTGCAAGTTACCAGTATCACGGATTTGTAACCCCTTTTTTCATTTCTTAGATGGTGCCCGTGCCTTCAGTCTGATGGATTTAAGTATGGAAGAGGAATTCTAAAAGTGCTGGGAATAAAAGAGCGGGAAGACAAGCCACGAGGGGACTCTGTGCTGCTGCCTGTCTGCAAGTGAGCAGAACAAACCCCAGAAAAAATGGAAAAAAAGTCAACAAGCAATGAGACTGAGCCACTGACTTCCAAGAAAGATGCCTCAGACTGTAACAAAGGAGAAGATTGTAAAGAGAACGGACTTCTGGTCAGGAACCCTAAATCCGCCCTCCGGCTGGTGGAGGATGGCAATAAAGTCCATCCCAGGCAGGGGGATAAAGGGGAGGCCGCTCAGATCTCAAATGGTTATTCAGCAGTTCAGAGCTCAGCCCCCTGCAATGGGATGGCAGAGGGGGAGGATGCCCAGGGCACGGCCCCCGCAGCCACCACCACCACCACCACCACCACGTCCACCACCTGCGGGGCTGAAGGGCAGCAGCAGCTGATGGAGCTGGAAGACAGAGAGACCTGGAGTAAAAAAATTGACTTTCTCCTCTCTGTCATTGGATATGCAGTGGATCTGGGAAATGTGTGGAGGTTTCCTTATATATGCTACCAAAATGGAGGAGGTCAGTGCCCAGCCCTGTAGGCTGTTCCTTAATGTTGAACTTCCTTGCTTAGAAATGGATGGTTTAGTGGCTTTTAAATTATCATGTGTAACAAATGACCAGAGGGAAATGACTTACATTTTAAGCTGACTGGAAAACCTAAATATTGGGATAGGATAATGTTAAGATGAAAGAAAAACTACTCAGCATGATTTAAAAAATCAGTATATAATTAGAAGCTGAGAGCCAGTTATGTGCACAATCACCCTCCAACAGGAAAGACTCAATCCCTGTCCAAAGGAGTATTTTAAACTCAGATAATCCAACATGTCAAAACCAACTCATGAGGAAGGCCAGGTCTTAGACTCACTGGCATAAGAGACAAAATATAAATCTAAAATCTAATCAAGGAGATCTTGGAAAGGATTTTTGTCTCCTTGATGTAACAAAGGCATTTTGCTGGCTAAATTAATTATTTTATCTGTAGCCCATCTCACAGCTGTACCCACTGTAGCCAGTAGAGTCTTGGTGAATTCTGCATGTGCTTGTTATAGAAATGTGAGAAGTTTGGCCTGAGTGCTGCTTCTTGTTCACTCTGCTAAGAAGTTACTCTTACAGGAAATCCCACAGTAATTCACTGTGGTGCACTGGCTACAGAGGGGGATATACATTTTCCCTGTGGGATAAAAGGAACTCCTGTTTATGGATGGCTGGTGCTGTTGGAATATAGTCCTGTGAAGAGTTACAATCATGTGCTTTCTCTCTTGCAGGAGCCTTCCTCATTCCTTACACCATCATGGCCATCTTTGGAGGGATTCCCCTCTTCTACATGGAATTAGCACTAGGACAGTACCACAGGAACGGGTGTATTTCCATTTGGAGAAAAATATGTCCTATATTCAAAGGTAAAAAGGGGAAAGGGAACTTTCTGAATGACTGGAAAATTTTCCTATAAAGATGAAAACCAGGAAGATCTCATGAAACCAAGTAAGGCTTGTTCTACACGAGATTTTGGTTTTACAAAGAAAGCTTTCCTAAAACTCTATGTATACCTGCATGTGTGTGTGCTGTTGTGCATACCTATAACATGCAGCTCTCAAATTGATTAGATAGAGGCCAGGCCACTTCTCTGACTCAAGCCCGAAAATACAAATAAAAGATAGGAAAAGGAGGTGTTCTACAGGCTCATTTACTCCTGTTCTCAGTGTTACAGCTCTGGGCTTGTCTTTTTTGAGACTGCAAGATGCCTATTTCTAAATTCCAGAAATTTGGGAACAGATTAAAAAAATCTCTACAAGCATGTTCTGTCTTGACTGAGGATGTTTCACTGGAATCAGAGCCTGAGTGTTTCTGAAGGCACATGAAATTCCAGCGTTGTAAACACTTGGGAGGGCATGGTTAACTCCTGCAGAGCTGCCCTAGAAAGTTACTCGTGGTAGTTGATGTGATAACCAATTCCTTTTGTTTTTGGCCTTAAGTTTACACTGACTGCATGTCATTACCTCCTTCCCCCCTCCAGGAATCGGCTTTGCCATCTGTATAATAGATCTTTACGTAGCCTCCTACTACAACACCATCATGGCTTGGGCCTTTTACTACCTCATCTCCTCCTTCACGGCGGAGCTGCCGTGGACCAGCTGCACAAACGCCTGGAACACGGGCAACTGCACCAACTACTTCAGCAAGGACAACGTCAGCTGGTCCCTGCACTCCACCTCTCCCGCAGAAGAATTTTATACGTAAGTGCATGTAAGTGAGGACGGTGACAGGACACAGAGCGGTGGAGCAGGTAGCGAGCTCTTCCTCGGAGGAGAACAGGGCTGGATGTTAACGGTACCCTCTCCTGAACCATTCAAACCACGGAATGTTTGTAGGGTGTGTAAGCTTAGGGTGGATGGGGGTACTCAGCTGTCATCACTTGTTATCCCCGGTGTGCCATCAACATCAAACTCTTAGCTAAAAATAAAAGAAATGGGAAATTACATGATCCAAAGGCTACTTAGCAAGGCCTCAGGGTTCCTTGTGACGCTCACACCACGGTATGGGACTGCTCAAAGCAAACTTAGTGTGAGCGTTTGTTAAAAAAAACCAAAACCTACACTGTGTTTTTCTTCCCTCTTTCAGCCGCCAAGTTCTGCAGGTGCACAGGTCTGAGGGGCTGGATGACCTGGGGGGCATCAGCTGGCAACTGACCCTCTGCTTGTTGTTAATCTTCACCATTGTGTACTTCAGCATCTGGAAAGGGGTCAAAACATCTGGCAAGGTGAATGCAAAAGCAGGATAAATCAGCTTGGTACAGGACAGTCTAGAGGCAGTTCTAAAAGAGCCAGTTAACTGTCAGGGAATTGTCTCAGACTGTGTTCCAGACAGGGATTATAGGCTGATGTGTTTGGGAATGCTGCAGAGTGATTGCTACTGTTATCCAAGCAATGTATGACAGCAGTAGGTTACAGCCCTGTTCTCTGGGCAAGAACAGCCCTGCCAAGGAAAGCAGGCACAGATGTGCAAACTGCCTGTGTGCAGACCTTCAGAGGAGCTCATGGGAAGATGTTATAAATCCTAAGAGATATAATATAAATATCTCATTCTTATTATTCCCTGTTAAATTTCTACCCGTGGCAAACGCTGTGTTACCATTTTCCCTCGCAGGTGGTTTGGGTGACAGCCACGTTCCCTTACATCATCCTCTTAATCCTGCTAGTGAGAGGTGCAACTCTGCCTGGGGCTTGGAGAGGTGTCCTCTACTACTTGAAACCTGACTGGCAGAAACTCCTGGCCACCGAGGTAAAAACATGATCAAAGGGCAGAGATTTGCTTTTACAGCCTATCAGTGTGTATGTCAGCACACACACACCTCAGTGTCTGAAAGAGCATGACTGAACACATGTCTTAGCATGGACTTAAAAGCCTGACTCCATGCTCTTGTTTAAACAGTCCTGCTATTCCTTCCATAATTATGAAGAATTTTAGAGTCCACCATCATTGGCAGAATTCCCATACAGTGTGTGGATAGAATTAGTGATATGATTAGAAAGGAAACAAGTGGCCAGTTTTTCACCAGAAAAATGGTGAACGGGCTGTGGAGGAGGAATAAATCAGTTAGGACTGCATACACCTCCAAAATCTGGAAGGAAAGGAGGGATGAAGACAAGACTGAGTGAACCAACAAACCCCAGGCACTCCAGTATCTGATTCAGCCCTGAACTCTGTGGATGACAAATAGTCCATCAGGCCCAAGGCTGCATTTACTTCACTGCCTGGGAGAGTGCCTAGTGAGGAGGGCGATGGAAAAAACCCCAAAGCAATAAATACTACAAACACATAGATTAAAAATTTCTAATGTTTGCAAGTCTGGTGCTGCCCAGCTGATATGGAGAGTTCTGAATGAAGAGGAAATGAAAAGACACCGGTCTCTGATAAAGCAGCACCTCCAATAAGGAACCACATCTTCTGCAAAAGCAATAAAGGGCATTGATATTGTACTGGATGTATCTGGAGTGAGGACAGCAGATTGCAATCTGTGTGCTGGCCGATGACAGAGCTCTGTCTGGGTGATACAGGACGGCCTCACATGATGGAAGAGAATATTAGAAATGAGTTGTAATGAACTCCATGTTTCAATCAAAAGAGGGTAAATGAATGAGGACTTTCACCTTCAGAAAGAGAACTGATATTGCACTTTAGAACATTACTCATTAGGGCTGTGGCCACTCTTCAAGTACAACGGGCTTTTCATAACAAGATGATCACACTTGCATCTGTCACGGCTACAACAAAGCTGAAGTGAGTCCTGAGGACCAGAACTGCACCCACACTGTCAAACGTATTTCCACAAATCTAGGAAAAACCTGCACTGTGATCACCCACTACTCAGCCTGGAGGACACAAAGCCAAACACAGGACTACTCCACAGCACACAGAGCTTGGAGGAAGATGGAAAAATCATGGATAGAAAGTTCCCTGTACAGTGCAAAACTTGTGTTAAACTGATTACATCTAAGCTGAATTCATCTAAGTCACTGAATTCATCTAAGTCACTGAATTCATCTAAGCTGCTGCCACAAGTGAAACTGCCACAACAGTGTGGAGATACAAGAAGTACCCTATAGGCACCAAAATTAGAGTAGATACTTACAGCTCTCACAGATCTACAATAAACATTCATATTTCAACATCTCTCCTAACAAAGTGTCTGTTAGACCAGGACTAGGACACAGGCAGAGCAGTGAAAAACCCTTCTGTAGGCCTAAGTGATATTCTGAATATGCCAAACTCATTCAATCTGTTTCATG
Source organism: Myiotriccus ornatus (assembly GCA_036023395.1). NCBI lineage: Eukaryota > Metazoa > Chordata > Aves > Passeriformes > Tyrannidae > Myiotriccus > Myiotriccus ornatus. Next base: position 4,091,282 of record JAYRBT010000051.1, read on the forward strand.
TCATTTATTTCTTGATTTTCAATATTTTTCAGGTTTGGGTGGATGCAGCAGCTCAGATTTTTTTCTCCCTGGGACCAGGTTTTGGGGTCCTGTTGGCTTATGCCAGCTACAACAAATTCCACAACAACTGCTACCAGTGAGTTCTACCTTATTCTATAAGTAAAATTGAGTTTTAAAAATTGTAACTGGGGGTACTGATGAAAACGAAACGTGGTGCTGGTGAAAGGCTCTGAAATGTCAGACCTGTGCACATACAAATCAGACAGAAGTGTAAGAGAACAGAAATCCTTATTGCCAGAACCTGCAATCTAAAGCATTTCTCCTTTGCTATGCCCACCTCACAGAGAAATCATTTTTACCAATTACAGCAGAGGTCTAAGGTGTAGAAAACTGTGGCACCAAAATGGATTAAACCCCTGCCAAACCATCACATTGTAATTATTTAATCTTAGGAAATGACTTTATGGTCTTGAGCTGAAAGGCAATTTATAGTTGTTTCCTTGTTAACGTGAAAAAATTCTATTTCTAACTCGTGAAATAAAATCCTTAATCCTTTAATATTCCTATAGTAATTCCTACTCTTTTAAACCAGCCAGCATTCAATCTAGTGTCAGACTAATGTTACAGCACCTGTTTGAATTTGAAAAAGTAGTCATGGGTTGTTTTTTTTAACTTTCTTTCAAACCTGCTGCTTGTTTTTCCCCCTGTATTCTCCAAGATTTTCTAGGCGTCTGTAGATTGTTAACTCACCCCGTGTGGTTGTAAACTACCCTTTGCAGCAGAGGCAGATTCCCTGATGTGAGTTAGGTCTTCTGTTGCAGAGATGCTCTGGTTACCAGCACCGTGAACTGCCTGACCAGTTTTGTGTCTGGATTTGTCATCTTCACCGTGCTGGGATACATGGCCGAGATGAGGAACGAAGATGTGTCAGAGGTTGCCAAAGACACTGGTAGGTCAATGCTCTTACACACCTCAAACTGCTTCTAGGAAAGAATATATTTGTTTGTTAACTTCTAGATTGAGAACAGCCCAAGAGATGAGCAATATTTAGTATATAATTCGGGACACTGACTTTGTGATAAGGGGAAAATGAAAAATTAGCCCATAAATACAGCACATACAAGTCATACTGCAGCTTCCCACACGTGGTGGTAACAGCCTGTGGGGAGTTTTCCCCTGGGATATAACATTTCAGTGACCCAGCCCGCCCTCCCTGCAGCAGCCCTGGCTGACAATTATCCCAATTCTCTGGCTGCAGGACCCAGCCTGCTCTTCATCACGTACGCCGAGGCCATTGCCAACATGCCGGCTTCCACCTTCTTCGCCATCATCTTCTTCCTGATGCTGCTCACGCTGGGATTGGACAGCACGGTGAGTAGTGGGGCTCTCACATCCTCCACGTGTGGCCTCACCCCCCAGAGAGCATAGAAACAGAACTGCAAACACTGCACTGTCACTGGGGCATTTACAGCAGGATTGGCAACTCCAGGTGCCTTCTGCAAGACAGCAACTATTACACCAATTTTGGCCTAAATATAATGACATGATTTGTCACTGTCATACTGTGACAACTCCTAACAGACCCAGAAACACAACCAAAGCACTTGATTCACAAACCCCTGGTTGAATGTGGCCTTCCAGGCTCTCTCTTGTAAACCTACAAAGCAATTATTAAACTCTGGAAGTTTTTCTCACAAATTGGACATAAAACATGGGAACCGGAGGTTGCCCTCCCAAAAGCACTGTGAGAAGGAGACACACTAAAATCCTGTCACGTGAGCCTGGTTTTACAGATGGAGAATTAGCTCCTTCCAGGAAGGCTGAACTCAGCTGATTTAACCATTTGCTTCTACTGAACCACCTCCCCCTTGTCCACATCCTGTGACACAGAACTGCCTCTGGATGACAGTCCACTCCTGCAGATACTCGAAAACTAAATCCCCACCCTAAGGAGCTTTAAAACTCTGAGGAGAGACTTGTCTAAACAGCAGCCACACCACCCCTACAGCAGAACAAAGGCCCAGTGTTTCCGTGCTGCAAAGCTCCTTTAAGCACTGAAACACACGGCTAAGCAGGTAACACTGCCCTCTATTTTCCAGTGATTTTTCCACGCTTTTCAGTTTGCAGGACTAGAGGGAGTGATTACTGGAGTCCTGGATGAATTCCCGCATGTCTGGGGCAAACGCAGGGAATTGTTCGTCCTTGGGCTGACCATTGTTTGCTTCCTGGGCTCACTGGCGACCCTGACATTTGTGAGTATTTCCCCCCCTCCCAGCCCTCCTCGCTGGCTCTTTCCTGCAAATGACAGCTTGGAGAGGGTGGTACTTTTTCAAGCCGTCAAATTAAATCCCCAGCCTGTTTACTTTATACATTAGGAATCTATTACTTGGAATAAATGTGAACACTGTTTCACTAGGAAATGTCTGGCTGCTCCAGCTGCTGCATCAGTCAGCAGACAGCCCTTCACATTTTGCATGTGGTTTACTTCTTGTTCCCAGAAAACTCCACGTTCAAAATTAAAATGACTTGTTATAATTTTCCCAATGTTTAAAATGTATTTTGAATTTAATGATCTGCTAGAAAATGCTGTATCTGACTGTTGCTGTTCTCCAAAAATTTCTAGTAATGAATTTCCTGGATATTCCTCATTGTAGCAGACCAGAAATGATGATTAGTCACACCAAAGAGTCCCTGTGGGGCTTGTGGATTTCATTCTCACAACGAGAAATTTTTGAATAATGAGTGTAATGACCATAAGGGAAGAAGAAAAAAATGCTTGGCTTTCCTGTCATGTTTCGCTCCACTTGCTCATTTATGTGGAACTTCCTTCTCTTTTAAGTGTTTGCTCCACAAGGATGATTAGTTCCTCCCCAAGGGGTCTCCTCCTTCATGATTCGAGACCCCAAATGGGGAGAAAGCAAAGTAACACTTTATTTATTTCCTGTTCAGTTGCTATGACTCACGTTGGAGAAAGATGCCATCAGGGAAGGCAGGCAACAGCCATCCTGCCAACCACCACCAAATCCCACTGGGTTCAGTAAAACCCAGGTAGAACTGCCAGCAGGTTTTGGCTTTTCTGCATGGCAACCCCACTGGTGAGGGATGTCCACAGAGAGCGAGCAGATCACCAAGGATTTCCCTGGCAGGAACTGCCACAAAGGGACAGAACTGAGTGAATTTCCCATCTGAGAACAAGCAGGATTTCCATCCCTGGGGCCTTGGGGCACTGACAGTTTGATGTCCTTTCCAGGGGGGAGCGTACGTGGTAAAGCTGTTTGAGGAATACGCCACCGGTCCAGCTGTCCTGACCGTCGTGTTCCTGGAGGCAGTTGCTGTGTCCTGGTTCTATGGTAGGTCTACAAACACTCCTGGGCTTCTGCAGTGCAGCATTTCCTCAGTTTCTGCAGACAAAGATCACTGATGTCTCCAGAAAGTTTACAAAACCTTTTTACAAACTCACCAATTACTAAATCTGTGAGAATTAATATTCTCCTGACAGAAGTACACAGACATCTAAAGGTAACAGGAGATGTAATTCAGACCAATGAAGGATTTAATATAATTAAGAGTTAGAGGAACAAAACACTCTTTGGTGATGGATTCTGAATTTACTTCCTAGGCATAAATAACGCTGAGCATCTGCTTGGGGAAAACTTTGATCTGCTGTCACCCCTCTCCTCCCGTTTGTCTCCACAGGCATCACCCAGTTCTGCAACGACGTGAAGGAAATGCTGGGCTCTGCCCCAGGCTGGTACTGGCGAGTTTGCTGGGTGGCAATTAGTCCCCTCTTCCTTCTGGTGAGTTTTCATCACAGAGCTTTCTCTTACCACTGAGCAGTGCAGTTCCTTAGACTTCCAAAAGCCTAATTCCGGAATTTTCTCGCAAAGTTCTTTAGTAATAATTTCTGTTGAACCAAAAAGGCTCAGTTCACGACAAAGCCAATGCAACGCTGCAAGGTCCTGTTACTAAATCATGGTTTCATGGATTTTTGTGGATGAGTTAGCTAAGTAAGTCTGGGTCCTGAATAACTGTCCTCCTTCCCTCTGCTGAACAAATTTACCTTGTTTGGTTGCTTTATGTTTATCTCAGCAAAATGAAGTAATAAAAGCTGATGAAACAACACACTGTCAGAGGAAAACCAAGGTAAGTAAATACACTCTCTCAGCAACCGCTGACCGACAGCTTCAGAATATTCCACTTAAATTTTACAGCAGTTAATTACAGCCTTCATAAATCTGTAATTCAGAATGGGAAATACTGTCCAAATATTTGACTTGGCAGTGTTATTGATAACATTTGAACATAAAGTGTTCATTTCCTGATTCAAAATTAGTTCATGCTGTCTTTTATTCTGACTGGCCTTAGTGGAAGGCAGAGCAGGTCCAGATGGAATTTGTGAAGCACAGAATGTAGATTTAAGGCCTGCAGAGTGAATTCAAAAAGCACTTGTAATGATCAAGGCAGAATTAACAGGTTTTCATCTTATTTCACCCCTAGAAAGAGAAGGGATGAAAAGGCTATGAATAAAAATGTGACACCACAGTAATTTTTGTAGAACTGCCCTCTTTGTGATCCTAAACCAGCAAAATAAACAGAGGCACAGAGCTCTGGGGATGTGGTTACCAGGCAGAGCTACCTGCATTCCCTGGGGGAACTAACCCCAACTAAAGAAAGCTCAGAAGGCAGGATATCATTTCTATATGGAAATTTTCCTGGGAATCCTGAGCTCCTGATGATACTCTGGAAAAAACAAAATCAGAGATCCTTCTGAAGACAGGGCAAACATTATTCCTGTGATATTCAACTAAAAGCATTTGTTGTTTCACAGGACATTTTCCACCCATGAATGATTGCTCAGGAAAATGATCCAACAGCATTAACCAAGCTGACATTTTTTCCTTTTCCTGTGTTGACAGAGAGCAGTGTAGTGTGGAGAGAATCTGCTTTGGGAAGCATCGCTTTGGTCTTTGTTTTGTCGTTTGTTGTGGGTTTTCTGTTTCTTTTTAAAATCCATATTAATGTAATTCAGGATTTTTTCAGTGTAAACATACGTTGAGTCCTACTAATTTATTTATTTCAATGCTAGGCAGGAACACAGAATTCCCCAGAGTGTGTGCCACCAAAATCCATTTATTCATCCTTCATTCTCTCTTTTTCAGTTCGTCACGTGCAGCTTTCTGTCCAACCCTCCCGAGCTGAGGCTTTTTGAATATGATTATCCCTACTGGACCACAGTGGTGGGTTATTGCATAGGAACCTCCTCCATCATCTTCATCCCAATCTACATGGTCTATCGGTTGATCATCACTCCGGGAACACTTAAGGAGGTATCCAAGATGCTCTGTTGCTTCTGTTTGATGTCAGGAAGGAGGTGATTGCCATAAATATAATGAGTAGGTTTCTCTAGGGACTGATGTCCTGGGACTTGGCTGTTCTGTTCCTGGCCAGCTGAATGCCAGTTGACTTCTGCCCATTCTGAGGGATTCAAAAGTCTCCCCAAGTCTTACTGAGGCCACTGACATATCCTTATAAAATATTATGTCATGTAATTTTTTTAAGCTCTGCTGAACTAGAGGCCCTTCCCAGAAATCACCCCAGACGCTGTCATGCAAATGAGGCAGTGAAAGGCTGGTTCCCTCAGGTATATCTGTAAGAAAGGCTTCTTTTTCTCTCCCATATTTAGTAAGATTTCTCTGCCATAAACCTGTGGCAGCGTGTGATGACAATTTTGGGATTTAGTGCAAGTTCAAATAAATACCAGTTCATAAAGAGTATGTTCAGTTGGCTCAGGGTATTCAAGTAAACGGCAAAGTCCTAAAGCACCACTACAACAACTGCCAAGCCTTGATTCCAATTATGTTACAAATAATTAAAAAACCCTACTGTGTACTTCTATAGCACTTTACACCTTCATAGTGCTGAGACAACAGAGGCCTGAAGTAATGAGTGGCAGCAGTCCAAGAGTAGTTCAATAGTTCTTCAAGAGGTGTAACTCAAAGTCGTATTTTATTATAAAACTTTCTAAATGGCTGTCATGTATTACCTCTAAAATTAATCAATTTTTATACTGATTGCTCTCCAACAGCGTATTCTGAAAAGCATCACTCCAGAAACAGCTACAGAAATTCCCTTTGGAGACATCCGCATGAACGCAGTATAAACCACCCACCTGGGTTTGGGGGGACAGAGGGGAGCAGAAGATGTCACTGTCCCCACACTCCCCTCTCCCCCCCCGAAGAATCCCCTTTCCAGCTGAGACAACAAACAGAGGGGTTTTCCATGGAAGCTGCATCACTGCAAACGTGATGCCTCCAGCACATTCCTCCAAGCAATTCACCGAAATCTTCTGTGCACTTCCAAGCAGGCTGAACCGGGAACTCCCTCCCTCTGGAACACGAGGACGCCGGTGTGCGTGGGAACATCCCTGCTCCCCCTGTGGGCACCGGGTGACTGCAGCAGCCACAGCAGGACGGGGGGATGGATTAGGTGTGAACCCCAGCCTGTGGCAGTGCTCCCGTACCTTCCTCAGTGTGCTCCTTCGTCCTGGGCAATGTCGTATTCGCTTTAGGGTTCTAATCGCTTCAACTACGTGGGAAATGCAGAACTACTTCTGATAGCCATGCATCACTCGAGTGACACAGGGCTTTATAAACCAGGAACAAAAAAAAACATAGTTAATCCCCTAGGTTTGTAGTGGAGGAGGGAGAGGAAACAATCCTGATGTTTTAGGCTTCACTTTCCTTTAGACTGAGTGGTTGAAATACTGAGAAATTGATTTCACTTATTTATATCATTGCCTTTTTCCTTCCTTTTACATATCCACCTGAAAACGTGTAAACCAACCAATATTTATCAGGTAGCTCAACAAGTAGCCATATATTAAATATCAGTTTTGTACAAAAACCACTTGTATTGATACCAGATGGGCTACACTGCCATTACAAGTGTTTTGAGGCAAAAATTTCCTTCTCTTCAGCTCACCTTCCACTCATCTATCACACAAGTATATCCTGCCCTCTGTTCTGAACAGTGAAAAGGAAGTGATGAAACTGGTAAATTCGGACCATCTCTGCCTTTTAAAGAGAATTAAACTGGAGTTTTAGCTGTACAGAACTAAGTATTCCCTCCACCTTGTACATGATGCGCCTGTATTAATTTATGCAGCTGTTTAGTTACAAGTGTTGCAAGCTGATTGTAAGTCATCAGTATGTGCCTTGTACTGTAAACTGTTATTGTAATAAATTTAATATTCATAAACCATCTGTAGACGTCTCTTGTGCCTCTCTCTTATGGGAAGAACAAAGATAAAATCTCAGTTCTCAGTAAAAGCAGAATATCTAGTCCAGTTGACGACCTCAGCAAGGCCTCTGACAAAAAGCAGAGGATTCCCTTCAGTGTTTGAACCCTGGCCCACAGTTAAACATTCCTTCCTTCCATTCCAGGAGAAGAACCAATGCTCATCACATTTGTTTAGACAAAGGAGCAAAACCAAACTCCTCCACCCCTGGAGTAAGTGCTCAGCTGCTTGATTAGCTTACAGCTGAAACTCATTCAAGTCTCTGTAACCTGGCAGGATTTGCATTTTATTTTACTCCCATTTTGTCTCATTACTAAGTGTGCTGAACCAATTATTAGGGAAACCCCCATCTCAAAACCTTTTTATGTGAGTTCACCTCACTCCAGCATGGAAGTGATAATTTTACTACAAAACAAAATGAAAGAAACCTTTGTGAAAAGTGTTGCAAATGTATTCTAAAAGCTACAGCCACTGTCAGGTATCCTACTTACCCAGTCTGGAGGTAACTTTATTCTCAATTATGAACCTTTGAACAGAAGATTGAAAAATCTATAACATCACTCCCAGTAGAACAAGCAGATACAGTTATAATACGTGAAAAAAACCTCAGATACCTTATTTCATGGCAAAAAAGATGCAGTAAAATAACTCACACATCAAAAATATTATTACACATTAGATCCAATACGTAGCTTACACTTTATTGTTTCTGTACATCAGGCTCCCCAACTAAAGCCCACACATAAATACAAAATTCATGTACCAGTTTAGCTTACAAACCCACCCCAGGTACAGAAATCTCCTAGATTATTATTCAGGTTCTTTTTCTTGCTTTCCCCCCACACACCTTTACAGGTTTGCTTCCCATTTTTGTGACCATCACTTGGCAACAATGACTCCTGCTGAGGGCTGAGAGCACCTTTGTTTCAGCTGGTGGAAGGAGCAGGGGCTGCCAGGGGGACGTTTTTCACTTTATATTAAACACTCCCAGGTCTGTCCAAAACCTTTAAGCACCAAGGACTGAAGGGCAGGGCGGACAAAATCAGCCACATTTAATATTCCAACTGTATAAACAGACTAAGGGTGTATCAAGTGACCCTGTAATCCATTCCAGAAGTTGTTCTACTCAGAGACAATTTCTCAAAGGAAAGCCAGGAATAAATAGCTGGGATACCCTTTTACTTCTGTACAAGAGTCCACGCAGAGGTGGCTTTTCCTTTTGGCTGACAGCCCAGGTGTCTCTGTGCACCACAGGGACATTAATCCTCCTCCTTCTCGATGTAGGGCTTGGTGGTGACACGAGCCATCTGCCGTGCCAGGTACCTGTCCCGTGCTGACATCACTGTCTCCTCGTTGCTCCGTTTGGCGAATTTGCTCATGCCCTCAGGAGGTTTCTGTGCTTGTTCTTTCTCCTCTTTCCCCCCTTCTTCTCCAGCTTTACGTTTCTGCTCAGAGGAAATCCCAGAGCTGGAGCTGCCCTTCTCATCCACCTGTCTGTCTTTTCCCTTTCTCTCTTTTTCCACATCAGTATCTCCATCTTTTTCTGAAGATGCAGGAGTACTTGCCCTCTTCTCTCTGTATTTCTTTTCATCACTACCATATTTCTCTCTCCTCTCCTTCGCATGATCTTCCTTCTCTCTGTATTTCTCTCCTCTCTCCTTCTCTCTGTCATTATATCTGTCTTTATCATTCCTTCTTTCTTTCTCTCGCTCCTTCTCTGACCCCTTCTCCTCTCTCTCCTTTGCCCTCCTCTCTCCCCTTTCCCTGCCATGTCCTTCCCTCTCCTTTCTTTCCTTCCCCCTTTGCTTATCGTCCTGCTCTTCCCTCCTTCTGTAGTGATCCTTACCAGTGTGATCCCCCTGCCTGTGTCGCTCTTCCCTCTCCCTCTGGTGATCCTTTTCGTGGGTCCTGCTTCTCTCATAATCTCTTTCCCTGTACAGTTCATCATTTCCCCTTCTGCTTGGTCTGCTCTCCCCCCTCTTTGCCAGGTGACTTGTTTGGGCTTTGGTTCGTGGCTCCTCCTCCACACTGGATGAGCTTGGTGACCTGGAATGCCTCTGGCTCTTGTGATGTTTGGCCTCCTCTTCACTGCTCACGGAGCTCTCTCTCCTTTTCTTCTTTTTCAAGTCTACTTTGCTGTGTTTGTGCCTCTTGTCATCATCACTACTATCAGTCCCTAAGTCGGTATCAGCATCTGGATCACTCTCTTTCTTGACAGAGGGTTTCACTCCTTGTCTCTCAGATGGGCATTTGTTCCTTTCGGTGGCTTCATCCTGATTGTCAGGTTTTTCTTCCTTTATCCTACATTTTTTTATGTTAGAAAAGAAAAACAATGTTAAAAAGCCTGAAATCTTGGACTTTTCTACAAAGTGACTTCTGGTCAGGACTTAAGCAAAAGATGCTGCTGAGAAGTCCAAGAAAGCAAATCTGTCTGTGGCTCAGGTTCCAGGAATCCAGCACAAAGGATTTCTGCTAAGTATCTGGTCACTGGTGAATGGGAGCTGATGAATTTATCTAAAAGAATGACTTTGGTTAAGTATCTGCAGGCTCCATCTAAGGAAAAAGACATCCATTTGTATTCCTGTGTAAGCCTGTTGGCAAGTTACAGGTGTTCTTGTGTGCTTATTCCTCTATTCATGTCAAATAATTATCCAGAGAAGCAGCAGACTGCATGCTTTGTTGACTGAGGTAGGAATATGGTTTCCATGAGCAGTAGCTTTTTTTAGTTCAGTATTTCTGAAGATCTAAAAATGGAGCTGTTTTTTCTCTGTGTCCTGGTGTACCACCGTAGGTAAAACCAAAGTTAAAACATGCACCTGAGCTTATCTGAAAGCCTTGCTGGGAGCACCACCTCCAACACTACTTGTTTCCTCCCAAAATTAATTTTATGTGCCACAAAAGGAACATTTCCTTGATTTGCAAGATTAGGAAACCACCGTTTTAAATGACCTCTACACAGAGCAAAACCACATCATCCTGAAGACATAACAGAGAATTGCCTTATTTCAGATGGCTGAGTAACTTTAGTGATCACATTCTTTATTTAAGCTAAGAATTTACTTCCTAGTAATCCAATCTCAGGTCCAGATGATCTCTTAATTAAAGCTGTATTTTCCTTGTAAAGGCAAGCATTTAACTAGTGCCATTCGTGCTTAAGGCCTGTATTAAGTGAGGTTTAACCTGAGTTAATTGTTTCAAATGATCATTTGTTGCATATCAGAAACATATCCCCTTCATCACATTTATCCACAGGGCAGAAGTTTACCTCCTCAACTATCTAAATAATTCAGTCTCATCCCATTACTTTGCTTTGGAATGTGCATATATTAGGATTTTAAATTATTCCCACTGGATTTCCCATATATTTGATTAATTTCCTTTTACCACAGCATCCTCACTCAATTCATCTTGTATGAAACTGCAGACGTGGAATAAGTACACAGTTAGAGACTCACATTCTTTTCAGGAAATTCATAGTCCAACATCATTTCCTATGACTTACCTCTCTGCTCATTATTTTACCCTTTGTCTCCCTCATGATTCGAAATGTCTAACTTAATACACATTTCCTAAATATTATGTAAGCCAAATTACATGTAGGTTAGAATAATACCAAGCAGTATTACAAGCATGACTGTGCTCGATACCTTTTAAACAGCATCCCTCTCCTGCTTGTTTCATTTCTGTATCACTGGCCATCATTTTACCAAATAATTCAGTTAATCACAGGTATGAAATAACCAGCTTACCCTACCAAGTGTTTTAGTGCTATCTGTCTAACTCTCCAGTGAGTCTGGAATCACAAACAGCCAGATGCTGGGTTTTATAGCCAAAAGCCTGTTGGAATCACATCCTACCTGGCTTCATGGAAGCTGCATTTAGGCATTTCTTCTTCCCCTACCCTCTGGTTTAAAAGGTGTCTGTAAAATCCACTGAGATCCCTCTGTTTGGTCACATCCAGGTACGCTGAGGGAGAGGAAGGAAGGTTGGATTTACTGGGCCACAAATACTCATCACACACAACTCACAGTTGCTAGACACCACCAAGACTGCAATCTCCATCCTGGAGGTTTTCAAGTCCAAAGTGGAAAAAGCTCAGAGTAACTTGCTCTGACCTCTCAGCAGAACGTGCTTTGAGCAGGAGATTGAACAATTTCAAAAACTGAAAGTACCAACCCAAATAGTACTGACACAGAGAGGAGCTTCCTCTGCTCCTTTTGTAACCTCTACGAAGGAAAATAACAGTCCAAGTGGGATCTGATTCAGGATCTGCTACTCTGGTCCTCTTTGATTTTATTTATCTCAAGCCTCAGAGAGAGACCAGATGACAATGTTGTAACTCATGCCCAAGGTCATACTTCTTTTTAAGGACAGTTATTTCAGTGTGACTCTCACCCTCAAGAGCTGACTGTCTTCTTTCTCTTTCCTCCTCCTCAGCCCTTTCTTGCAGCTTCTTCTTATAGGCTGAAGTCACAAAAGCCTCTTTGTGTGCGAACTCTCCTCCTTCCATTTCACGCTCTTTCTGAATTTTTCTTTCCATTCTTTTTTCTTGTTCCTTCTTCCTAATCTCGGCCGCTTTGAGGATATTATGGATGTACCTGGGCTAAAATAGAAGGGAAGAAAGTTACTGTGCTGAGAAGTAATTGAGGTGGCTGAGAAAATACAAATTGGGATCGATGGAGATTTTAAAGGAAGTTGGTAATGGAAGAAAATTGACAGAAGCAAGTCTAACGTGTTCTCACCCTGTTGGACAGCTATCCAAAATAAACTGTCATTCCCTTTTAGATCCCTAATGTGGTAGGCTTCCCAGGAACAAAAGAGGTTGCTGTATTCAATCAAAACAGTCATCCTATCTTTGACTAGGAAGACTTTTTACTCTAAATGAAATTAAATGTTTTTCAATTTGTCATCCCTCTGTCTTCTGTTCTGTAACAGTCTTACCTTTCCATTGCTGTAAAGGAGTGGGAAGCTCCCTTTATTAACCCACAGAACCTGACAAGAGCTTTCAAATGAAAAAGAATAAGTAACAATGAAAATATCATTTGTCAGGCTAATTCACAATGCTCTGAAATAAGACACTGGGCTGTGCAAATGGGCTCACATTTCACCAGTGGGAGTTCATCACTTTAGTTTTCTGATAGCCTTATGAAGTTTAAGGGAAATGCTGGTGGCAAAGTTTACAAGGTAACCAGTCATGGTTGTTCCAGGCAGACAGAGGTAAGACAGACAGCACACACTGCCAGGTATTGACCTTTTTGTCATCTTGTCCAGATAACATTTTGGCACTACTTTCTTTCTTCTTCTGCTGCATTTCATCATAAATACTGTCATATTCATACACTGTAGCATCTTCCTCCAAAGCCTTCTGAATCTCCAATTTAGTCTAAAAGAAGAAACGGGGGAGGAGAAGAAAAGATATCAAAAAAATCAAAACAAAATCTTTACTATTTTCAAATACTTCATTCCTATATTGTAACTTAAACAGATCTACAGCATAAAGCTACCCATTAGAACACTGAATGTAAATTAAAAACAGTCCCTTACCTGTTTCATTGCTTGTTTTTTCAAGGCTTCTTTCTGAAGACTTTCCCCAACAGATGGCTGTGAGAAGGAAGCATTGCAGAAACAAAATTAATTACATTGACACAGATATTATTATTTTTCTACCATTCTAACCAACCACTAGGAAACAGTCCAATTACATAAGTCAGTCTCTCACTTCAATAGTATTTTCTGTAAGCAGGAAAAACTGTAAGTTCATTCATCAGCATACAAAGAACTAACATTTTCCACATGCAAACAGTCTGTGAAACAGGTGTGAGTCAGAAAAGTACTGAATTCTTCCAGCATGGACTTGTCATCAGAGATGTAGCAGTCATGAGCAGACTCTTACTGATAATCACATGAAAAAAAACACCCTGTACTCATAGTAAAAAACTACTATCCTAAAAGATTTGGCATTTATTTCAAGTTTGAGCTGTATCATAAGCTCTGTATTTTCAGAAATAAGAACACTGCTGGACAGCATGTACTTCAAATGTTACTGGTTAATTTCTCAAGATTCACATGCTAGAAAATAGCAAAGTTTATCTTCCCTAAGAAGAAACAGATCCTTACTGAAAATGTTTCCTAATTATAGTCTTTCAAAAAAAACCCTTCATATTTTATCTTTTTCTTTCAATTAGTCTTGAACTAACTGAATATCTATCTTTTCTCAACCAATAGATAACAGTGTTTATTAAACAGATCCACTATAATGACAGGACTTGTACCCTTGTTTATGTAATTAAATATCTCTTAATCTTAAAAGGCAGAAATAGGAAGGAAAAATCCTTCTGCATTCTGGCAGCTTCCCAAGTTTTGCGACTTCGACTAAGACATGCTCTGTGTCACATTTTAAAAAGACAAAGAGATTCTGTAATTTGCTCTTAATAAAATTAAAAAAAAAGAAAACCAACTGGCAGAGAGCTTGGCAGCGGGGACTAAGATCTTCTGAAATCAATCAGAATTAGCACCATCTAAATTCAAACAGATCCCCTGAACAAGAAGGCTTTTGAATTCATTTGATGCTTAAAATAAAATAATAACATGTTGTGACCCCTCTTTCTTATCCTATTAAAATTGTAACAGATGTGTCAAGAAGGAAAAACACCGAGTGCTTTTCCCCAATTGCCCAGAGGACAGACTGTAAACAGTGCAAATCCCCTTTTCACCGGGTAATTTCAGAGCAGGCAACAAGCGGTGCCAGGATGGAGCTCCATTATAGGTGACTCTGTGCACTCTCTGTGTCCCCTGTCACCCACTCAGAGGTGCCTGCTGATTTGGCAGGTGGGCAGAGCAGATCCTGGCCCTGTTCTGAGCCAACAGTTCCCCCCAGATCTGGGGAGGACTAAAATCACACACCCCTTGCTGCAGGTAACCAGGTAAGAACACAGACCACACTCAGGCTTTGGGAGCTGAGCTCAGCAAACAGCACCACACAGAGTCCTCTGTGGTCTCAGGGACTACACCCTGTCTGCTGCACTTGCTGATTATTTGGACTAGAATTGGATATAGTCTCTTATTTATTTATGTAGCTGGTTGGTGGGCTGGCTGGGGGAAGTAGATAGCGGATTATTTAGTTTAAAACAACCTATAGTTCATCCAGTATTTACCTCTGGCTTTCTAGACTGAAAAACTGACGTTGAGAAATAGTTTACAATACTGTACTTAATTTTATGACATACACTTTCTTTTGAAAATGCCATAAATGAGTCAGTATAAACTATAAACAGCCATTTTAAATTGGCATAGGACACACAGCAGCATTAGACAGAGCAGCTTGACTTCCAGAAGACCTGGCTCTTGGGAAAGAAAATGATTGAGGGTCACCACTGAAGGTTTCCTTTATGGAAAACTCTTACACTGGTTTAACAGGAAGGTACCTCAGCAACAAAGGATCTCCCTGCACTGTTCCTTAAAGCAGAGGCTCAGTAAAACACAAACCAGATTCTGCACCTGTATTTACAGAATAAGTTTTATTCCACCGAAATATCTGACACACAGCTTAGAATGTTTTCTTTGTCTGCCTACATGAAATAAGTGCATTGACCCACAAAGATTGCACAGACACAAAAGCAATATATAATCCTCACTACTGGACATATGATGGTAAAGGAGCCCATCTGCCATTTGTCTGGAGTGGCAGTGAGTGTACAGAAAACAAACACCTTCCCCAGTGGTTTATGGGGGACAATTTCCTGTCGCGCTGTGAGCTCTGACAGATGAGAACTTCCCGTCCTTTTGTATTGTTTTTACTTATCAACTGCCCATTTATTAAAGGCCCTACAAGCTCAGCAATCTGCCTCATACCTTCTCTTTCCCTGTAGCCAAGCTATTCTTCTGAAGCACAAAGCTTATAGTTCAGTATTTTACAGGAGAAAATGTTTTAACCCCATCCTGTGAAACAACACAGAATCCATGCAAAGCAAGGGCCTCTTAGAAATGAGGCTCTCCAGTCTACCACTGCTCTGAGAGCACGGGAGACAGCTTGTACACAACTGAAGAGGTTATTAAAAAAAAAAAGGCAATAAATTCCCCCAATCTGCTAACACTTCTCATTGTTCTCTCCAATTCTTATCTCCTCTGGGTATCTAGAGCTTGTTTCAGGTTTAGTGCTTGTGCTACCTCCTTATTTTTATCCCAAAGGCAAACACTCCTTGTAAGTTTTTTCTTAAAATACTTTCTTTATGTTGCTCCCAAACGACCAAAGAAGAACAGACATTCCAACTGGTGGTTTCTAGGAAGCTACACCCTTAAATCTGAAGCTGAGGATGTCTCGTAAAAATTGTCTCAACTATTTCAAGAGATGTTCTCAAAGTGTATGTGAGGTGTCTGATTTATTTTTCCCCACTGACTGAGATCAACAAATTCTAACATAATAGCTATTATTAATGGAATATCTCCTATTAGCTGCCTAACGTGCCTCCTAAGGAAAAGCATTTGTGGTTGCTCCAAAACCCCTGCCAAGGTACTTACTGACACAACATAAGACTCCACTTCTTTTCTAAAACCAAAAGATGCTTCTGCTGTACTATAACATGTCATGGAAAATCCATAAGGAGGCTTTGCCCTTTAACACTGCCCTTTTGAATTCTCCACGTGCTGCTTTGCACTAGACACATAAATTACCTTTGTTTAAAGCGAAATCCATCTTAAAGGGAAATGAAATGCTTCAGTGGTGTCAGGTGGACTATATGCAGTTTGATTTTAATCTCTCACTACAGCCATTCAGTTTAACTGAATGCACAGAAAAATATTTGACCAAACAGGAACAACAAGATAATTCGCAGTGAAAGAAGCACAGACAATCAGCCAGTTCACAAAAAAACAAAGCTTACATTTAAACTGAGCCAATCATCCCAGAACACTGCATTGGTAAAGACCGAGAAACAGACACTTGCAGAGAAAAATTCATCTCACTGACTTCAGGTGTCTACTTTAGAGTGAGGTAAGTTGTGCCCCAGAAGTATCTGCATCTTTGCTGACCTTATAGGGAGCTCAGGAACTCAAGTGCAGCCACCTGCACGTGCCCCATGTTGGCCACACCTCTGAAAGGCTGAGATCTGACTCCATTCACTTCATCCTTCTCACATCTCAGGCTCTGAGATCATTGGATTCCTGACACTTTGGTCCCAAAAGGTCTTAAAACGAGCTTCTTACCCCCCTCATGCATATGTATTTAGGAGGGAATCCTTAATGTTTGCCCTCACAGGGACCTGTACTATCCAACTCCAGCCTGCACATGGCTGATCCCTCCATGCACGAGACTCCAGTGTCCATGAGGAAAAGAATAAAAATCACATCAGGCAACAGAGTCCTCTCAGTTCACACACAAGTCATGGCTGCTACCAGAAGCTTAAGGGAATGAACATGAAAAACAAGTCACATACACAGAATTAGTTCTCCTTGGCACTTCCTCCCAGCTTCCAGAAACCAGGAGATCAGGGACTTCCTGGACTTGAGGATGCACCTGGTCCATTGTTTGACGCCAAGATCATCCCTTAATTTGACTAATCCATTTTTAAATCCATATATATTTTTGGCTATGCCACAATATCCTGTATCAAGGAGTTCCACACTGTGTACAGAAAAATCCCCAATTTCCTCTTGTTTAGATTAAACCAGTTACTTGGCAATTCTATATTATAACCTACTGCTCATATTATGAGAAATGGCAACATCACTTTAGTTCCTCTGAATCATTCCTGATTTTACAGACATCCTCTTGAGTTACTCCTGTCCACTTCCTCCTCCTCAGAAAACTCTTTTCTAAGAGCCTCTTTAGTTTACTTAGTCTTACTGCGCCTGGAACTGTTGCATAAACTCTGGTCAGCACCAATCCTCACACCTTAGAGAATCCTTTTTTCAGTCATGCTGTTCCTCTGCAAAACTGCAAAGTGAATGGAAGGATCTGTAAGCAAAGCCAAAAATCTGAGTCTACGATGGGATATATTCTCTGCTTATTTTCAGCTTCTGCCTGCTTAACTACTTAATTTATCTTTTGCATGGTCACTAAAAAACCCACCCAATCCAGCTATGCATTCACAGAACTATCCACACCGACTCCATGACCTTTCTCCTGAATTTAGCACCTACTGAGGTCTATATACAGTTATTTTTTGAGTAACACTTTTCAACCTGTAGGAACCAATCAGTTTTGAAAGGCCGGTAAAGAACAAGAATACACTGGGTAACTCTGATACAATCAAGAAACAGAAATTTTATCTGCTGTACCACAGAGATAATTTCAACTAAGCTCCAAAGGTAAAACAGAACAATGAACAACACTGGCAATACTGACAAGCCACCTCTGAAAACACAATGCATGAATAAGGGAATAATCTCTTTGGAGAAAATGAATAGATCACAAATAACAGTAAGTCATAATGGAAACTCATTTCTATATCATAGTTTGTTGTTGTAGCATCTACTCTCTACAACAGGCTTTCCTAAGGGCAACAACCTTTCCCTCAACAACTCCTCATTATGAAGGCAAATAATTCAGAACTATATTGGCTACAGTGACTGTAACCACCTGCTTTACTTTTTCCAGTCAACGTTGTATTTCAAGAAAATTTCCACCCTAGATATTCTGTTTCATATGAACTAACCCAAAGATCATCTTCATTAGCAACTAACACCCATTAATGTACTTAGCCACAGTGGGAAAAAGAATTCTAATTCCTTCAGCAAGGTTACAGGCAAAATCTTAATGAAATATGCATAGTAACATTAAAAAAAAAAAAAAAGGGGGGAGCAAAAGTTTGGTATCTAATATATAATCACAGACCAAGTCAGGTGTGCAGATTCCCAAGCACAAACTTTATTAGAGTTCAGTTAAAAATACATAATCTCCAGACGTTTGAGATGTAGTTCTGACTGATAAGGCAGCAGACAGGAAATGAAACCCCTCCCAAATGCTGCTCCTTATCTGGAAAAGCTCTGAAATTATTATTGAACTAATAAAGTAATTTTGCCTTTTTTTTAAAAAAACAATCTTCTTTGATAAAGGCAGTTATGAGATTATTACTTTTTGCTGGGTATGTACCATACTGAGCAGGACAACTTTTAAGAGTCTTTATAACAGACTCTGGCAGTGAATCTGTCGGCCTTTCTGAAAGGGAGGATACTTGAGTTGTTAAGCTAAAAGTTGGCAAACAGCACCATACATTATTTTTCCTAGAATTATTAGCATTCATTCTTTGTCCTTTAATATTTAGATATTAAGAGAAAATTAAAAAATACAAGACAGTCCCATATTGTGGAAGGTTCCCACTCATACCGTGTAATGTTTAATGACAACAGATTAAATCCAGCTTATTCCTGGAATCTGGAAAATGTGGGGTCAGATCCTTACTGTAGGGAAAGACACCAAATTCCGACTGACAGGATCCACTGCCACCTCCATTAGCTGCAGTTAAAGAAAAGCCTCCAGAACCGCAGAGCCAGCTGTGAGCTCAGGGGAAGGGATGCACAGCTAAGTGAGGAAAGAGATGGGATTTAAATCACATTCCTGTTGTTCCTGTTTCCTGTGAGCTGCACTGAGGTAGTTTCATGCAAGGGTTGAGTGGATATCACTGGGAATGCCCTAAGCCCTTTCATGCCCTGTGTATGAGGAGCTCAGACACCTTCCACGGCAACACTCTGCATGCTGTGATGGAACGAGGTACACAGAGGCTGGGAATTGCTCAATGCAGGCTTTGACATAAAAAATACAACTGCTAGTTCATTATAAAAGATTTTAAAAACAAATATTTCATGAGTCAGAAACTGACCATATTTGAAGCTTTATTAGCCTTGTTTTTTTTCAGTCACACAAAAGAGTGAGCATGGAGTGAAGCTCTAGGGAAATAAAAACATCTTCGTAACACAGGTTCTGTTCCTAAAGTTCAAATGATACTGAAGTTCAACTTCTTAAATGTTAAAATTCTAGGCTATAGGTACAAATAAAATTTGTTTTCTGGGTTTTGTGGGAAAAAAAACCCTAAGCATGTACATAATGACATTATGACTAAATTACCACAAGTAATTCCAGATTGATAAAACCCAGGAAATTGTAACATTACATTCAGAGAGCTCCATCCACGTGGAGAGTGAACTCCACAACGCTGAGTTTCTATTCTTTATCTGCAAAACTAAGAAGCCACTGGCTTTAAATCCTTCACAAATTCTGGTTTAGCAGGTGGGTTTCTTAAGGGCCCCAGACCAGCCCATCCCACAGCCCGTTCCTGGATGCTTCCCGTGTTCCCAGTGCCATATCCAGGTAGGATTTACAGCACACACCGCCCTCTACTGGGGCAGGTAGGGATCGACTGTTTTGAAGGGAATACTTTAAAGATTATAAAAAAGAACACTATTGAGTAATATCATACATCTCCTTTTGCTTTAGAGCTTTGGGGTTGTACAGCCTTGCTTCTGTTCACAGTGACTGTGAACATCATAAACCAGTCACATCAAATTTGCGTGGAATGAGCTAAAGTATAAAATACAGTTAATAATATCCTTAAAGGGTAAAATACACTTAATTACCACACTTTAGATCAATATCTGAGTAAGGCCTATTGATTGGTCTTTCTACTTCCAAATGTATTCACCAGTTTACAGCCAACAAATCTCTTTACAAGCTACAGTTAACTCCTGCAAATGGGTTGCCACATGTGCTGAATTTTCGAAAGAGCTGACACAGAAAGTGACAATCAACTGATCAATTCCATGTCACTCACACTAAAGACAACACAGATCATGTTTCACACCCAAATCCAAAATGACAACACAAATCCTAGTGACACTGCCATAACCTGATGCAGGCATTAAGAGCTGGACACAAACAATTTGCAAAATACAGGGCCAAATTTCAGAAGAAATTTGTTGAACTGACCTCTTCATCTGACTCATCTGCAAACACCGAGAGCTTCTTTGAAACGAGATTTTTCTGTGGCAATTTTTTGGGCATAATAAGCCCATATCTAGAGAAAAGAAAAAAAAAAAAAAAAAAGAAGTTACTTATAACAAAACACGGGGTATGTTCCAAAGCAAAAATCTGCCACTCACCATTTCAGAAGCAAAAGCTCAGTAGCAACATAATGTATCAAAGGTAGATGTGAGCAGCCTTCGCAGTAGAGCACTCGGCCCTGCCACGCACCTGCCAGATACTCCCAGAGCTATTGCTGTCTTTTTCCGTGTAAAGTTTCTGGATGTAAATTTGTGTCCTAAATTATGGCACAAACCCCTCTTGCCCAGAATTCTCCATGGGGTTTTCTTTCCTCTCTTGGAGAAGTAAGAAATTACTGTTTAACCTGAAGGGATTTAGCCTTAGTCTACACCACAATATTCTATAACTACGTTTGCAGTGCAATAGGAAGTTCACCTGTTTTGCTGGCGATGTAAACCTCAGGTTTACAAGGCCAAAGGACAAGATTTACATTCTGATTATGTCACGCAGAAATTGATTAACCACATACAGACAACTCTTCCGCTGACACGGCCCACCTCTGTTAAAAACACCTCCTGTGGGTACTGAGCAAACTCTAAATGAGGGATTTCTCCCCCGCCCGCCTTTCCCTGAGTCCATCACGGAGTCAGTGGTTCGTCAGAGCGTATCTCTGAGCGGGAACACTGCACCACCCTGGGGGTACGACCCCATCCCTGTGACCGCCCCGAACCCGCC
Organism: Myiotriccus ornatus; assembly: GCA_036023395.1. NCBI lineage: Eukaryota > Metazoa > Chordata > Aves > Passeriformes > Tyrannidae > Myiotriccus > Myiotriccus ornatus. Next base: position 4,112,287 of record JAYRBT010000051.1, read on the forward strand.
CCTCAACTCCCTCCGACCCGGCTGCGCCGGGGCCGCTGCTCGGGGGCGGGAGGCGCGGCTCCGTGTGAGGGAAAACCGAGGTGATTCCCTTCCCTAAGAGCACAAAACACCCCCGGCCAACACCGACGCTGCCCCAAACGCCTGCCCGCTGTTTGGGGGTTTGTTTGCATTTCATAAACACAGTTTTAAATTCAGGCCAACACGGCGGGGCCGTGCCGCGGACACCCGTGACAAGCGAGCCCACGGGCGGGGGTTCTGCCAGAGCTCGCCCCCGCCCTCAGGGCCGGCCCCAGGAACCCCCCGGCGGGGCCCGCCCGCCCCTCTTCCCCCGGCACTCACTGCTTCCCCAGCGCCGCCATCTTGCCCGGCCGCCCCTGCGCAGCCGCTGCCGTTCCGCGGCCGCAGATTCCTCTCGGCCGGGTCGCCCCCGCACACTTTTCCCCGCCCGCCCCGGAGACCCCCCCCCAGGGCACCGCGCCGCTGTCCCGCTCTAGGAAGGGAATGGAGAGCGGGTGGACGGGGCTGGAGGAGGCGGAATTTTTTTTTAGCGACCCGTTGACGAGTGGCGAAAGTGCCGACACACGAAGGGCTGTCCCGGGCGGCGCGCGACGCCCTGAGGGGAGCAGGGGGAGCCTCAGGGCAGTGGCGGGAAAAGCCCCTGAGGCGAGAACGGTCCCTGAGGGGGGAAAGGTCCTTGAGGGGGGAAAGGTTCCTGAGGGGGGAAAGGTCCCTGAGGGAGCGAAGCCCTTAGAAGGAAAAGGTCGCTGAAGGGAAAAGCCCCCGAGGCACCCCCGACTATGCCCCTGGTGGTCGCCCGTCCCCGGGCCGGGGGTGCGGAGACGTCCTCCCCTCCCGGTCATCACAGGCCTGTCACTTGTTGCCCTCTAAAGACTGAAGGAGGAGTTTTAATTTCCCAAGATGTTATTAAAAAAAGTGATTCTGCCAAAAGGGACGTTATTGGAAAGATGAAATCTCCCTGCCGGCAGTGCATTTGCTGTAATCTCAAACTTTATCCCAATAAGAAAGCTTTTGTGTTATATTAACAGTGTTGGGCTTTTCCGCAGCGTGTTCAGAAGAACGTTACAAAATGCTGATTAATAACCTCTGCTTAAAATTATTCCTAAAAAGCCATTTAAGGTGACTGAATCTTGAAAATTTTCGCTGTATCATTTATGAGCATTGTAGCTTGGGAGTCATAAAGTTGTTGCTGCCTCTTTTTCCCATCAGAATTACTTTAAAAAAAAGCCAAAACTTTAATCAAACCTTTAAATTCAGTAGCTATATTAGAAAAATTGTTTCCTTTAATGTTTTTATTGCTTTTCTTAATAATCCTTAACAGACTTCCTATCATTTTAACTAATAATCCCTAACAAACTTCAACCATCTTAACAACAAATACTTAGTGGCTATGCATAAGAAAACAGAAAAACAACGGTTAATTTAAATTTAAAAATTTGTGAAATACTAGAATCATGAGGGTTAGATGAGGAATTAAGAGATTTAGTTGGAGGCACACAAAAATTATGCCAGAAGGAACTAAGGATGGGTTTTTTCACTGCGTTGGCTCCTTGTGATCTCTGCGAGTGCCAGGCAGGTGTGAACCCAGTGGTACAGGTACTCGGCTGGAGCGCAGCCCTGCTGCCACACCACCGCTCGAGGGACACCTGCAGCAAAAAAAAAGAGCTGGAACTACAAGAGGGAAAGTCACAACCATGAGTAGTGTTGCCACAAAATCAAACAGATGAT
>JAYRBT010000051.1:4122695-4142682 GCA_036023395.1 Myiotriccus ornatus
ACCCACTTGTTAATATGCATGAGGCTGCCAGGCAGGTTCAGGTGAACCTGCAGCACTTCTGTCTAATCCAAGTCTATTTTGTCAAAGACCAAATTTGCTAAGTTTATTCAGAGAAATGAACCAAGAGAGAAGTGAGATTCGAAGTTGCTAATTCATGAGAGCTGTGTGACAGTGTGGATTACTACAAGCTATTTGAGACCCATGAGGAAAGCTGTTCTCTCCTATGAGATGCATTCCTGCAGGAAACAGTAAAATATTATCTATTAAAAATAGCTGGATAACACAGATGGACCAGACTAAAAGTGCAAACATGTCCTCAGGCTTTACGTGTGTTTTTTCACTGCCATATCACATGTATTCATTACATGTTACAGCTGAAATAGGTTTTCAACACATCCCAAAGTCATGAAAGCACTGGGCTGCTTCTCTGCCTGGGAGTCTTGCACAGGAGGAGGGGATGGAGCTGTGCATTTACAAGCAAGTCTGGGTAACTGTTCCTTTTCATTTTACACCTCATACCATGTATGCTTATGACTGCTTGCAAAACCAAACTGGTGCTTGCCAACAACATCATTAGCGCCGTCACTGAATGGTTGAAGGCCTACTGTGTTCTCTCAGAGCAGAGCTGTCTCCTTACCCTTCATCAAGGCCTCTTTTTTCATGCCTCCCATGAATCTGCTCAGAACAGCATCCACCTCTTCCAAGTCCAGAAACCCATGTCCATTGCTGTCCCACTTTTCAAAAAGTGCCTCCAAAAGCAGTTTCCGTTGGGCCGCCCGAGACACGCGGTGACCCTGCAAGAGAGGAACATCCTGGACACGGATGCTGGGTGTCTGCAGTGTGGGCACTGCAGTTCTGGGCCACTCACATCATTCCTACAGGCCAGGCCAAATCTGTACATGCACGGCTCAGACCTGCAGATGAATCATTAAACCTGGGAGATACTGAGAAACACTAAACACAGGTGACAGTTCAGTTTACCAGGCTGGACCAGCACTGCAGAGTTACTGCACAGGGAACAAATGAAGCCTGTGCTGGATTTAAGGTGAGGTCAACCCAGGTAAATGCAAGTTTCCCAGAATACAAATGTCTCCCTAGCAAGAAGTAACCACAGCCTTGTCAGTGACAGCCAGAGATGTGACAGTTTGCATTTCTGTACGTTGTTATTTTGCTGGTGCTGCCCTGAAGTGTGTGGGCTACAAGCAAATGCATGTACCATTTGTCCTCTAAACCCAGCACAGAGGGATAACTGGCTGGAGTGGAATTCTCTCAAAGGCCAAAACACTGGCAGTGTGTGCGGTGTTCAGTGAGGACTGGAGAGCAGTCAGATCCAATATTTCATTCGAATTAGGTCAGCAGCACAGAGGGAAACCAGAAAGAGGTCTGAGGAAAACACAGCTAGAGAGACCCACAGAGAGACACACAAGAGACCTGAAGTGATATGGGGCACCCTGATGCTGTGCAGGAAGAAGGGGAATATTTTTTTTCAACACATGGCAAGAGCACCTTGTAACTTAAGCACAGAGAAGCACGTGCACACTGACATCCAGCCATGCACACAGCAAACCCGAACACACTTGTTTTAAAATCCTCCCCAAACATCCACAATGTCCTGTGTACATGCCAGTGCAGTAGGTCAGAGATCAGGTTCTTGGTTATTATAAAGGTGAATAAGCAGAACGGAATGTTTTGGGCTCTTTCACAATTAACTATCAACTGTTGTCTCATTGAGTCCAGCTCTAGGACAGACAGACAACCTCTGACAGGATGAGTCTGTCATCACTTCCAGAGCTGAGGGCTAGGGTGGGAGCATTTGTATGAAAACAAAGGGGTCAAAGGTTTCCTGAAGAAATTAGGGGATGCAAGGTTGCAAGCAGAGAGCTCTGCCAGTGTGAGATCAACAGCTGACTTTTTAAGTGTCTGTAGGCACTTGCTTGTTTTTTGTTTGGACATGGTATCAGCAAAACTTATCAATATTTACTTTTTCTAGTTGTTCCATTTTTTCCTCCTCTGTCTGTTTGTACTCTTCTTTGATAAATGCAATGAGGCTCTCCACAGTAGGCAGAGAACTGCCCTGACCAACAAACATCTCCATGAGCTGTACAAACTGTGGCTGGATGAGGCAGCTTGCACCAGGGGAACTCTGAGTACAAGAAGCCCGACGGTTCTGAATCTCTGCCATGCTGGGACCTGAGTCTGAAAGGCAGAAAGCACAGTGTGTCACAGAAAGCCAAACGCTGCCCTAAAGCCAGGCACGTGGCAGCTATCAACTCACTCCTCAATCCTGCACTTCCTATCCAGGGAAATTACAGCCCAATCCAGACTGACTCCATGCTGAGTAAAGGCCTTAATCTGCTTATACTATTCTAATAGTAGCTCTTCAGATCCAGTCTGGCATGGATGCCAATGTACAGCCAGGTCAACCTCTGAGCACAGGTGAGCTGAAATTCCTGTTACTCAGCAAGGGGCTGTCTGAGACAAAGACCAGCTGAGGTACTGCATGTCCCAAACAATGCAGGATGCACATCCTGCACAACGCTGGAACTTAACTCAGAAAGCTGTAGGTTCCAGCAGGCTGTACCATCAGATTTATAACCCTTGACATAATAAGTCTGTCACTAGATTTCTTGGGCAATGTATTTCCAGTTCTTGCAGTGTTCTAAACTGTGAGACAGAAGAGTGTTCACAGAGCACTGGCAAGGAGGTTGGTCCTTCTAGGATGTTTAAGAAAGTACCTCTTGGAAACACACAGTTGTCTGATCACAGCCTTGCTAGAACAAGGGCCTTTGTACACAATGAACTATGATCATCCTTTGGAAACACAGAGAGAGATTAAAATAAAAGGTTCCTGCTATATGATCTCATATCATATCTCCCTATGGGCAATCACAGGCTAAAAATTATTAAGGTCATTTCCAGATTTAACATGCTCAGGTTCCTGTCTTGCTACAGTAATATTACAGAGTGAAACAGAATATAAAGTTTCTCCTTATTATAAAAATGCTGCTGCTTCACAAAGTCCCTACTTGAATTAAAGTGTCTGCTCAGTGCCTTGAATACAGATCACCAGCAAAGTGACTCACCTGCCATCCTGTGAGAGGAACACGCTCTGAAACCTTGGCAGAAAACACCATGCTGAGAAGATACCAAAGCTTATGGTCTTCTCTACCCAGAAATCACTCACATGGTTTTGAAATGGATTAAAAATAGCCTATAGTTAAACTAGTCCAAATACATACATTGAAAAAGATTAAGGTCTGCCCGAATAAAGGAGAATACCTTCACCCTGGTCATGCAGAGGGTCGCCATCCTGCAGCCTTGTCTCGGAGCTTGTCTGTTGGTCAAACTGGCTGCTGTGCTGCCTGGAAAAACTCCCTTTTCCTGCAAGGGTTTCTTCCACAGCCTCTGCAGCTGGAGCACCCTGCTCTGAACCAGTGACATCCATGTCTGCCACATCTCTGCCTCCTTCACTTTTTGTTTCTGTCTCAGGCTCTCTACCCAGGCTGGATTCCTCTTCCTCCACCTGTTTTTCAGGTCCAGGTTCTCCATCCCTACTGAGATTGTATCCATCAGAGGCTGATCCTGGGAAAGCTTCGTCCTGTCTCTCTGCACTTCCAGGCTCAGCTTCTTTCTCCGTTTTGATGTCTTCCTGGGAGCTGGGTTCCTCACTGTGTGTGGTACCTCCATCCAAATCACCACCTTCAAATGCAGTGCCTTTCACCTCTGACACAGCATCCTCACCTTCCTTTCTCACTTCAGCATCACTCAGCTCTGCTGCTTGGTCATCACGGCCTCCCCATAAATCCGCAAGATCAATCTCTTGCAACTTAATTATTGGCCCTAGAATAGAAAAAAAATATGGATAAATTGACAGTTTGCATTGATTTTATGTCTCTTGTATTGCATAGGAAAATTTAAGCAAAAAAGATACTGCCAAGTAAGTACCTTCTGCAAACACACATTTCTGAGACACAAAACTTCAGAATAATGCCTTTGCCTTCAGAGATCTGCACTTCTTACTGTTCATTACACCACATTTCTTTTGAAATAAATGTTTCATAATTCTCCATGTTAAGAAGACCTGTAATTTGCCCTGCATTTGATCTTACCAATTAATTAATGTCCAATATCTTTAAAATATTTTACTTTCATGCAGATGACCCCCCCGTGTTTTTTCTTCATCTTTCCATGTGTCTGGAGAAACTTTAGTGCAAACACAAAATTAACTCCTAACATTGCCCAGTAAGAGAGAACATTTGTTTCAGGAAAAGTCTCTTCAGAATTTTGTAGGAAGGAGAACTTGTGGATGCTGAAGCATTTCTGAACGTTGCATCACAGTTTGCAAAACAGGTTTGGAAATTATGGCAGGTCACAGCATTCATTTGAGTCCTTTTTTCAGGCCCTGTTCACTTCTGGTAACACTCTTAAAACATATGAACTATCCAGCCTCGTGTGACCTCCCAGTGTTTTAACCACAACCAAAACATCCCAGGCACTCACAATGTCTGGGGTTCCACAGTTCCCTCTTTTCAGCCACGGGGCTTCTGTCATAGAACTCTCTCAGCAGGGCCAGTATTTTTTGTCTATCCAAGACACCAACCTAGACAAAGAGATTACAATTACTGGGTTTTTCCTGTGGTTCTTGGGTCTTACATCAACATTTGCAGCACTACAAAGGCACCATTAGCTAAGAATTACCTGTGACTGAAAATTACCCATTACCAGAACACGAATACAAATTTCAAAGAAGTGAATTTACTTCATAGAGGGCAAAAACTTCTTCTCTGGGCTAAGCTGGAGCTCCCTCCCCACACATATTACTTTGCAGGCACTTCCTTGACAAATTACAGTTAGATAATTGTAGCTGTTCTGCCAAAGGGGTTCTTCATGTGAAGATCAAAGCTTCAACATTTCATACACTGAGGACAGATATTGATTGCCTGACAGCACCATGGAAGAATTTTCACCTATTATGGGCTGTATTACCTTAGTGACTGCACACTGTAGTTTGGTTTTGTGCCCCATCATCTCCTTTGAAGCGTGATGTATTGGCAGCTGCCTGGGAACATAATTAGTCCAAAACTCTGAGCTATTATGACAACCTCCCTAATTTCCTTTAAAAATTCATAGACATTTGACCACAGAGGCGAGAGAGGCATCGGCAGTTCCAGTGCAGAGGAACGTGCAGAGTTTATTAAGTCCTTGTTGCTCAGAGTGAGTGTCCACAGACGATAAACCCAGGAAAAGGCAATGAAACGGGTCATTTCCAATCAGGAAATTGTGGGTTCAAAAAAGAAAAGCAAATCTAAACGATTGCAAGTTTTCCATTTTATGATGAATTCCTGTTGCCATTATTTAAGTCCTGCCACCTTTGTAATCTCCCTCCCATTAGTGAAAGAAAGTAGTTAATTAGGGAACAGATTTACTTAAGTTCATTATTTGTAGCAAGTAGCTTTCCGTATGAATTATTGATTTCCTTTTCACGTTTTGTTCTTAGATTAAAAACTCCAAAATGGAAAATTCACCAGGCTTTTAACTCCTTGTGAACTTTACCTGCCCTTAGGCTGAAGAAATAAAGGAAGAACTTTGCTGATCTTTTCTGGAAATGAGCTCAAGATGACTGCATTGTTTATAACCTAAATCTGTAACTAATGGCCCCAAAAGTTAGAAGGTTTGGAAACAACTGAGAGATACACATCACCTACTGGTGGAGCTAATACTGGAACCAAACAATTACATCACATTCGCTGGGACTGCAGGACCTTCCTCTACAGGGAACTGAAAGTTTATTGCCAATTCTGAAGAAAGGACCTGAACTGAAACGTAAGAAGCCATTCAGTCCAGTTTTAGTGTTTCAGACTCTGCTAATTTAATTCCTGCTGGAAATTAGGGTTGAATTTCAGCAATCAGTGGGTTTAGAACAACAAATGTCATCACAGAATTCTGTCCCTAAACTTACAAGACAGAGGTGCTGATTCCCAGTACCTTCATCTTCCTGACATTGTCATACAAATCCCTTGCACACCCCCATGCAAACATTTATTCATGCTATTTGTCTCTCAGGTGAATATATCAGATCTGGTTCTGATCCATTTAGTAGCCATACAAACACAGCACATGGTTTTGAAGATGTTACCAGGTCCCTGTGGAATATTTGGGTTCTCCATTCAGTATTTCCATTACACACACTTCACTTTCCATTCAAATTTTCTCAACTGTTACTTGTCACAGTCATCTGCTGGTTGCCTTGAAGTTGGCAGCACTAGTGTAAAACTTTATGAAAAAGGGGAATCAATGAATTAAGTATTATTCTTATTAAGAATATAATGAATATTAAGAAAATTATGAAGTACTAATAAGATGAAAATAAGGATGCTGTCTTGGGATTCAGATGCACTTTTTGTCATATTAAAATAGTACTCTTGGAGGATTTAGATAACTTGATTTTTGAAGAGTTTTTTTGTGATTTGGATCAAATAACTTTATTTTAATACATTGTTAAAAAGAGATATAAAAAATAGAAAAAACAGCTGAAATTACCAAATATGAATTAGGGCATATTTCCTTGTTTTAGCATTCACAATTTATACAGATTTGCCACTCTACCAGAGGTCCCTGTTATTTCAGGACACTTTTCCTTACAGCTCACCCCGGGTGGAAGATGCCACAGAACAGCCATCTACAGAAGAGAGGGGCATGTCAACGGGAAAGCTCCTCTCCCCAGCTGTGCTGTCTTTCTGAGTTCCTAAATTTACTAGCAAAGGTGACTTTTCTTTGCACTTCTTGTGTGACTGGGGGGGCTGACTGAAGATTCCTGCCCGTCCACCCTCTGTACTGCACCGGGAGCAGGACAGGACCAGCCTCCCCTCTCGGTACCAAACACCTGTGTTTGTACAGCCGCCCAAAACTTGGGGCAGCTTTAGTGCCCAGGGACTTGAAACGTGTTGGCCTAATTTTCTTGTCACCCAGATATTGGCAGGTGATGATTCTCAGTTGTTTTCAGCAGTGTTCTGTGACCTATGAGTAATTCCTTTAGCAACACAGACTAAACCAGACTTGCCATTTAATCAGGGATAGGTCAGTGTTTAACCACTCGATTGTTTTTCTGGAAATGTGATGTGTGTATCCTGATCCCCACAATGTGCTGGTTAGTGAGCAAGATGGGAAGAGCAGACACTCAGAAAAGGTCATGAGAAAGCAGACTTTGTTGTTGCTGTACTGCAAGAAAGGTAATCAGGAGTGTCTCAAACGTCATTAGCTTGAAAACTAATCTCTGACCAAATTCAGTTGCATTTAAAGGTCCCAGGCTTAAAACATCCCTGAAAATTAATGCAGATTTGGTTATAATACATAAAAGAAACTATACCTGATACAAGTTAGCCCAGATACAATAAGCTTAATATTCACAGAGCCATTGCCTTCTAGGGTATTACAGCAGTGATCCAACTGTGTTGTGGGACTGTCTGGAGAAGTTTCTGCCTCAGTGTATAGTTCATGGTGTCCTTGTTGAGCTGCCATCCTTCTGGATGCATTTGTTTGAAATCATAATAATGCTCATGTGGATACCTTCTAATCTGACTGTGATTTAAACACTGCTTTCTCAGCTCCCTGGCCCTAATTGCAGCTCATTGAGGCAGCCAGCCACACTCCCCATGCAGACTGGAGTAACTGCCTGCTACCAAACAAATGGAAATTAGGAACTGAAACAACTGCTCTGCTGTGCTTTGCAGAATGGGCTCTACAGGTAATGGATCACATTCAAGTGGTAGAAGTCCTTGGGTTACTTTGCATTTTTATCTCCCCTGTGGGTACAGTAGAGCCATACAAAAGAAACCAGGCCAGGTTTAAAAGAACTGCGTGGCCCACATGACACCTCATGAACTCAGTTTACAGAGCAAGGCTACCTCGGAGCCTGGAAGGAACAACTCTGTGCTCTGACCAGTTTTTTTCTGAGCAGAGATGGTGTCGGTGCTGATAGCTGCTCTCTCATGTTGTGTTAGTATTTTTGGCTCTTTGCCTCTGAGATTCCATTGGGATTAGTAGCATGGAGATGGTGATTACTGCCACAGAAATAATAGGAAGAAAGTCCCATTAAAAGATGAAAGGAAAGAAGGGGCCCTTTCAAAATGCATGGCAAAGATAGGACTGGGCTTTATGTATCACTGCAGCCAGGAGGATCCATCACAACCATTCTTGATAGAGTAGTAGGAAAATGAAATGTCTTCTAGCTGGGAAGCAGACACGTTTCTTTCCTCATGCCTGAAACAGCAGCTTGCCTGCTATTCTCTAAAACACACCATTGGTGTTGAAACGAGCTCTGTAACTCCTTTCTCTTGGCAGTAATGACATTATTAGCATGACATTGTAGAGCACAGTTCACTCTGGGTAGTTCTCTGCAAGCATCACTAGAGGAGTGCTGGGTGGAATATATAATTTATGTAGGAGAGGAAACTGTAAGATTGTGGCATCTGCTTGCTCTGCAGTAGCCAGCAACTGGCAAACTGAGGCTACTCATAACAAGTACCACACTTTTTGGATGAAGCCCAAGCTTTTAGCAATAGTTTATGCCATTAATTCTTCAGCTTCTACAATTTACTGGTTTTCTAATAAGTCTAGCTTTTAGTTTGTTTGTTTTTTAATGGGGATGCAGGTGTACTCAGAGGATGACAGAGATTAGAGCTGCTGAAAACCAAATTATGGCTTTTGAGTTCCATTTCCACCTCCGTAACTGACTTACTGTATTTTAATTTCCTGTCCATAAACTGTGGCTGAGGTTCACAGCACTGTTCTCTGAGAGGTTGTAAAGGTGGATTACTCTGCACTTTAAATTTAAACTATGAGATTTATTGATAGAAGCCCTAAAGATTTATAAAGTTAGGCAACATAATGAATGCAATATATGTTATAATTGAAGCAATGTGTACATTTGTTAAGGTCAATCTACATCAGGTTATCTTTGCAGAAACGTGGCTGAATAGATAAATTAGACCCAGCTCTGAACTGTGCTGTGGGAGCAGATAATCCCACTAGGTCGTTCCGTTTCTAATTAGCCATCAGCTTGTAGGCAATTGGATGTTTCTGTCTCTAAAGTATGAATTTGAAGACAATGCTGCAGCTACTATCCTCTAAAATACTGCTGAATAAGCACAAAGAGAGTATCTAGAGTTGGGAACAAGAAAAAGCAAGCAGTGACCCAGAGAAATACCAAACTGGAAGCATCCCCACATTGAAACTGCGAGCTGCTCTGCCTACCTTTCCAGAATCACACTCTTGGAAGAGATCACTAAAATTTTGCCTCCACATAGCTCGTTCTGTTGCTTCCTGGAAGTCTTCACCACACTGATGGAGATATTTCATGATTTCCTGGAATGTGTCACTTGGAACATGCTCCGTGTAGGCAAGGACAAGCTGTGGAGAGAAAGCAGCAGTGTACATGGTTAGCTTTTCTGCAAGTATTTTCACCTTTATTTGAACTCCTAAAAACCTATTGCACGCAATGAAATATTTAAGAATTTGTAGTTTAATCTGCCAACATAACACAGCTTTGTGCCTACTTTGTTCTTTCAGAAGAAACAATATTCTCCCAACCAGCCTGGGATGCTGCACAAATGCATCCTCAGTAGGTCCTTTCCTGGCCCACAGGTCACTTGTTATGCTCAGTGGTTCAGAGATGCTGGATCAGATCCCTCCTGTGGAATGCCATGGCTTAAGCTTGGTTTTCTCAGGGAGGATTGAAGTTCTTCCTGGTTTTTTACAGCATTCAGTATTCTTGACTTTACTCCCAAGGAGGCATTTTGAGCTATTAGGTTTTGCAGAACTGACAGTCACTCAACTCTCAAATGCCACAAAATGAGCATTGCCCACAATTTCAGTGTTTAGAGAACCAGTCTGGATACAATAAAAACATGAAAAATCCTTTTGAAAATGAGTCTGCTGTCACCTAAGTCTTCTGACACTGGGAATACTACTGACTGGAGATTGATTTTCAGTTCCAGCCTTGGAGACACTTTAACACTTTGGATTTACAGCCATGTGGCTTTTATGAGCAAAAGCAATATGGTTCTAAAAATGTGGTGTGCATGACATAAATAATAATGGCCATCAGAACAAACCACAATACCAAAGCCTGTGCTGAATTATTATAGTAGGTTTCTGGAGCCAGCCAGACTAACAGGGAACTCATACAGTTAAAAGGAGGAGTTTCCTAAAGACAGCCCATTTTTAGAGTATGGACACCTAACATAAGTGCTACAACATCTTGGAGTTGCTGAAATGCCTCACAGGCATTAACAAACTGAAATATTAATATATGTTATAATTATTCATGTCTATATTGCATAATTTCCAAATATATGGGACAAGTGGAAAAGAGGAAGAGCAGAAAAAAAAAGCAATGGCCTGGGGGGTGGCTGGTGGGAAAGCAGAACTCCTACACCACGTGGGGGGTTTCTGCTTTCAGCATAAAAAGACAGGATGTGGGTGTTTGGAGAGAAGGTGGGGCCCTGGGTACTCACCAGCTTTCCAGAGCTATTACAGCCCAAAGCCCTGTGACAGGGGAACCTTGAAGGTGACAGCTGATGGGAGGAGGCAGGTTGGACAAGCAGCTTGTTATTTGGGATGTCATCCTGATGACACATCCAAAGGCTCCTGCACTAACGCTGCTGTCTAACAGCATCACAGGACATTGTTTACAAGTGCCATGTGGGCAGGAGGCCCTATCATAGTCTTAAGCTTTTCTTAGCTGATGTGTAAAGTACTGTGCACATAATAAACATACATTTATTTATTATTAACTGAGAAATTTTGACACCTCTCCGAACAAAGCTGGCACAATTCCTTCTTGCTACCCAGAGACTTTGCTGCAGTTTGTGAACACATTCTCATCAATAACAATGGATCTCTGCTTCTTGTTCTGACTGATCTCACTAGAAAGCCACATGCAATCATGGAAAATAATCTCACCTTTAAGGCCGGATTCTGACCCTGCAAAGCCCGCGTGAGTTTTTCCCTTGGTGTCAATAGCTTTGTGCCAGACTGCTGGGGGTTTGTGTGCTATGGAGAACAAAGCCTGTGAAATAAACTATTAAGGGCTGGGCTCTGGGATTTAACGGCTTTTAATATAAAAGACCCCACGAGTTTGTCATGCAGGATGTAAAAATACAACAGCCACTGTTTTGCATGTCTGAAAAAAAAACCCCAATCCCCAACAAACAACAATGTGTGAGGTCTCTCTACTGAGTTTCTAACGGCCTTGAAGTACCCTAAAGCTGCACTGAATTGGAGAAAGAAAAAAAAAAAGGTGCTATTTAATTTTAAGGTCCATTAAAAGCAATGCTTTCCACATGGGAAAAGGCCTGGACCAGTGTGGAGAAAGATCATCTCTCTCTCTGGGCTTGGTGGATGATGCAAAGGGAGGAACAAAGGTAAATTGTAGCTGAGGATTAGAAGCAGCTCTGTCCTAATGATGGAACAGTTCCCCAGGGAAGTGATGAAAGCCTCATCACTTGATTCAATTAAAACCGGACTGGAAAAAGCATCAGAGAATATTTTCTGAGAGAACATTGCTGGTAAATCAGACAGCCTGACATTCTATGTCTTCTGTGCTTCTCATCTCTGTTGTCATATCTTTAATTGAGTTAAAATAAAGGGTACACAAAATATATTTTAAACAGTTTTCTAATGCTAATGGAGCCTGAATTCATTCAGAGCTTATATATATGTACCATAGGGGTTATGGATTGATGCTTCATCACAGTGACAAAAGCAATTCTCTGGGCTCTCATTATCCACAATAGCTTTCTTAATTAGATGCAGTAATTCTGAGGTTAAATTCAAAAATTCCTCATTTCATGCTTAAAAAACCTTCAACAAGTTATCATAAAAATGCATCTCTGTGCAAAATAGCAAACATGTGAGTCTCCTGAGAGGGAAAAAGGCACAAAAATCACACATGGTTGCTTGGAATTAGTCTCTGCACAGCTGCTTTATACTCTGGTTTTAATTATTATAACAGCACCCACAAGCACTGCTGCAATGAGGGTCTGTCATTATTTCTATTCTAAACACCCCTTTTCACAGGTTTAATTACCCAGCCATAAAATTCAGCTCTGTTGCAGGTAGAAATGGCTGGCAAAGCCTTGGCCTGGAAAGTTTTCAGTAAATACAGTTTGAACTGATTTGGTTGTTTTCAGCTTGAGGAACAGGAGAGTAACGGGGTGAAACTTCAACCACATTTATGGTTTTGGTGAGTTAAACCCACACTTCTGATATTTCTCAATGACAGCTTTTGAGTTTAGAACTGCCTGGTTATGCTTCATGTACATTTATGACACTTGTTGAAGTTCGGTTACAGTTCAGGGCAAAAAGGGTAGAGCTTCTCATCCCAGTTCATCATGGTTTGGTTCTTCTATGGTTAATGGAACTAATCAGAAATAACAACACTGCGAGGATGTTACTAATTACTTTGGGCTAATGGTTATAGTGGGACACCAAACCTCCCCTGAGCAGGCAAGGCAAAGTCTGAATGCACAAATGATTCAGGGCTTTGGCATTTCAGAGAGGGACTGGGAGGGATGTCCTAAAAACCACTGCTCCGAGAGTAACTTCCCAGAGAGCAGCACAGGCTGCAGCTCTGAGGAAAGCAAAACTCTTCCCCTGTCCTGGACAGAATGGAAATGTGGCAGCAGAGGATGGATATGGAGATGGAATGTGAAATGTCTGATACAACCAGTTCCCTGGGATGCTGGAGAAGGGCAGCCCTTCTTACTCCTCTGGGCTGTCCCCAGGGAAGTGCTGCTACTTTGTGATACACATCATATTCTGAACCAGGTGCTCTTATTTCATTTCTCACCTCTGTGAACTCATCTAGGTTTACTGTTTCTTCCAATGTGTTTAAGATTTTCAGCTTCCTGTCCTGGATTGCTAGTAAAAAAATGAAGGGATATTGGTTTAGAAAGCAAGAGTTGTGATTTTGCACACTGTACACATTTTTATTGCACACTGTGATGTTACCTTAACTTTCTTCTCATCTTCTCAAACATTTTTTTTTAGGTTATCCCACAGTAGCTGAAGCATCTGACTGTACAGAGACCAACCAAATCTGCTCCTTACATATTTCTCTTGCTGAGGATCTGCATTTAGCTATTCAGAACTGTAGAGTCATATTTATTCTTGACATAAGTTGGTGCAAATTGCAATGATTTTAACGGTACTTAAAACTAATTATGTGAGGGAGGAAATGAATTTTGATTTAACAAACAGATAAAACTGCCTTAGAACTCTGGAGACATGGGTTCTGCTTTGCAAGAGTGGAATCTGAAAATCATAGTAATTTTCTCAAGAATATCTGTGGGAATATTTTTACTGATGATGATATTCAAAAGTATGTTTTGGTCAGCTTCTGAGCTGCTATAATGGAACTGAGAAGAGAAATCAAACATCTACATAGATTTCTGAATGAGGTCTTGTAGCACAGACATGCTATTTCCGTTGGCATCATTTTTCTGTTCTTTCTTCTACAAAATATCAGGAGTAATGAGAAAATGCACCATGGAATGCATTTATCTCCTGTTGGTTAAGACATTCCTAAACTGTACATTATCTTTATTAAACTATAAACAGAGCTTAATGTTCTGTTAATGGACATTGAATGCTATTAGACAAAATGAATTAAGAAATGGAGCCACACTATTAGTGAAATAGGACAGAGAGCACCTCCAGCATCGGGAGAGCAAACGTTTGGGGAGGCATTTCCTTCACAATCCCATGTCCCAGGGTCTGTTTGCACCGTCCCACAGCAGGGGCACGGGGGGGCTGTGTTGGCAGTCACACAACATCCTACCCAGACCAGGGGAACAGTTGTGTAATACAGACAGGGCTGAGCAAGGGCGAGCTGCAGGCACAGGTGACTCCAGCAGAAATGCACTCTGGAGTGCTCTGTTTATCATCCCAAACCAGCAAAGGCAGATTTGTTATCACTGATGATCATTACAGGCTCAGGAAAGCCTGGCAGCAGGCTCGTGGTGCCACTTCAGTGTTCCCAGCTCTACTCAATTTTCATCACTCAGGGAGGTCAAGTGTGAGCTATATAAAGTGACAGGAATTATGGAAATGTCACTGAAACAAGTGTTCCCATCCAGAGGCCCTGGGCTGTCACTGGGATGGTCTGGGACTGGCTAAAGGACGGCTCAGTGACATGGGCTATTTTGTGGAGCATTAGGTAAACTGTGGAAAGGGCCTGAATCTGGTCTTTCTATCTTCTGAAAGATTTTTTAAGCTTCTTTTTTAAACTTCCTTCCATTCTTTTCAAGATCATGTTAATAAGTCACAGGGTGGTTCAGACCCTCTAATCTGTCTGTAGATTTGTGGTTCATATCCTGATGTAACCACCCTTAGAGATTCTCCCTCTGTTACCAAATCCATTTGCTGTTTGCCCACAGTTCACATGAATTCAGATGGCAGCAATAAAACTAAGGAAGACACATCGAAAACTTACCTTTTCTCATTTTTTCGGGAATAGAATCAGTGACATCTGGAAAAGACCTCAGGGCACTCTGAACCTACAAATCAAGGTAATAGTCAAAGACCTGTACCATGCAGACAGCAGTGGGCAATTACCAAAATAAATCACCTGGAATAATCAGACATATGGGCCAGTCATGAGTCTTACACATCGTCAGGAGTCGTGGGGAATCAGGGCTTGGTGAGCCTGAGGCAGACAATGACCTGCACCCTGACCCTCAGGGCAGCAGAGCCATCACCCACCCACAAATGTCCTTTTCCTCCTGTCTGGAACAACCACAGCAGTGTGTTACCAAGGATCTTCCCTAGTTACCAGTGCCACTGGTATTCTGTCCTTGCCATCCACCGTCCACTCTTTGAACAGAGCTGCCAGTGCCTCCTTTCTCATCTCTCTCTCCTCAGCCTTCTTTCTTTCCATCTCCTCCCTGGCCTCACGTTTGTCCTTTGCCTCAGCCTTCATCTTGACCAGCCTGCAGGACATGGGAATATGGATTGAAAAGATACCATCATAAACATACTCAAGATTGATGAGCCTACCCTGAAGAACAAAAGAAAAGGAAGGAACTTTTTACTGAAGTTCTTTTCCCTGTGGTAGACATTTAAGGGAAAATCATCTGTGCAGCTCTCCTATTTTGTGTAATTTCAACAGCGATAAATTTTACCTTCACATTTATAATGGCATTCTTCATTTATTGTGTAGATGTCCTTCAACTTCCTTTCAATTTTAGCAAGAAGACAGGTGCATAATTTTGCTACACTTGATTTACCAACAGAATTGCATCAGTCTCCTTTGTCTCCAAGCCCAAGTACCTTTGCACACAAGTACTTCACTGGCAAAGAACAATGCTCGATGAAATTTCTGAAGCAGCCTCACACAATAGAGCCCTCACTGCCTTAGGACAGGGATAATATCCCAACCTCTCCATCATTTTGAACACATAGAGTTTGCAGGCTTGGACTAAACGTAGCTCCCTTTCTTCCTCCTTTTGTTTTCTCTGCTTCCCTAATCACCCAGCCATGTTTTTTCCCAATCCTCTATTTCACACGACAGAAGAACTGAATAAAATTGATCCCGTAGAACTGTGATAATTTTGACTTTTTTAATTTATGAAAAAAAAAAAAAAGCCTTTAGGAAGGTCAAAATGCTTAAAGCCAAAGAATTGGCTCATATGGGGAGAACAGCTCCTGCTCCTGGAATCTCTCTGCACTGAGGCAGCTGCTCATCCTTGTGGCCTTCACACCCTCTCTAGCTACTCAGAGAAAGGGAAATTGCTCCTGTTTTGTACCTGAGAACTCCAAAAGCTGTACTTTAGCTAACAATTCCTGCTCCCTTCTTCCCCCTGTGTTTCACATGCTGTGAAATGGGCTCATCCTGTCCCTGCTCTCTTCTGGGGTCATCCTAGAAATTATAACCCATCAATATTTTCTTTAATGAACAGAGAGACCTGTTTTACATGTCACAGCAGTTCTCTTTGATCACAGTCAGTTTTATCAGCAGGCACTTGTTCTTCATGGCCATTTATCACAGAGGTTTCTTAATGAATCACTGGGTTCCTCAATCAATGGTGGGCATTGCACAAGTCCTGCTGAGGCAGCTCAGCCTCCGGCACTTTGATACCAGGGGAAGGGTGAGATAATTTCCCATCGCCCAACTCCTTCCCAGAGCCAGCAAAGGGGAGGAATGCAGCAGGTACCAACCTAAATGGACTCACAGATTCTCCTCCAATATATGCTACAGACAGAGAGAGAACACAGAGCATTTGTAGATGCAGTTCCTCCTCCAGAGCCGTCTGCAAGCCGCAAGCAGAGAGGGCTGTGCTTGGAGCTGCCAAGGTGCTCTGTGATTAATTTGGGCAGTGTCCAGCACAAGTTACATTCTGTGCTGCACCTGCACTGGGCTGCAGTTTAGCATTAATTTGTAGGGTCCTAAACCACTGTGCAGTTGTATCCTCTGCCTGGTGTCCCTGAGGTGGGACATTTCCCCCCAGACTGTAACAGCAAAGTGGGGATAACAGTACAGGGCACCCACTGTGAAGTGAGCTCGTTTCATACCAGACATTTCCAGAAAAGATGAGATGGCAGCGAGGTGACTTCTCCCTGCAGAACCAAACATGTCTCCTCAGGAAGAGAGCTGCCTGCCTCCCACACAGGGATGGGTGACTCAGCCTGAAGGACTGGCATCCCTGGACAAACACATCTGTTCCAGGTATCAGTCCCTGTGGATAAGGAATTTCTCCCATCTGTTCTCCTGCGTGCCTTGACTCCCAGTCAGGTGGCAGTTAAGGAGAAACTGGAGGAAGCCCAAGTGAGCTCAATGAGGATGGGTAAGCATTAACTGGGAACCTGTGGTGAATCCTGCTTTTCCTGAAGGGAATGCCAAGACTCCCAGGAGCTGCATTTGGGCCAGAATTTCATCCCTCACCCTTCTGGTGCTTATGTGGGAGATGCTGAGCATGGACTGGCACTGCTCCTGCTACACTTCTTTCCTGTTTGGAAAGCCAGTGACTCACATGAGGAGTGTCAGTGCTGCATGGTGTTTGTAAAATCCTCTGTGTTGCTGTGATTTGAGAATCCCATGCAAATCCCACAATACAGCCATCACAAATATGTAAATCCTGAGCTGTGGTGAATGCAAATCCCATGGGAGTACTACCAGTGGATATGCAAAACCTGCTACAGCCGGGAGATTACAGAAACCCCCGTGGCAATGCTGCCTATGGAGATATTTATTTCTACAAGTCTTGATAGTCACTTCCTTTGCATCAGCTCTGAGAGCTACAAATTGAGAACCTGCCTCCAAATGTAAACATGGGCTTAACAGCCAAGGTCAGGATCACAGGTCATGGGTGGCCAGCACTTTGCACTCTACAGGAAAATGTGCCCTCTCTAGAAATAAGCTGTGATTCACAATGAAAGCCAAAAATATTTTAGCAGAGGAAAAAAAACCAACAAAACAAACCACAAAACAAAACCAAACAAAAACCCAACCCAAAACCCCAGGAAATTTTTGTTTTTAAATTCAATTTCCTTTGCAAAATAAACTGAGATATGGTTCTGAACTGCCTGTACGCAGGTGTCCCTCTGTGAAGCAACATAAATGATGAAACAATCCTAAAGCAAAGGTGTGGCAAGGCTGGCATCCTAAACATCCCCCCAGAAAAGTCTGTGCTTGAGTGAAAACTCACTGAAAGAGGTGTTTCCCCAGCACATTTGTTCAGTGGACCAACACTTAAAAAATAGAAAATAAAACTGAAATTCTTTTACCACCTCTATTTTTACCACTGTATGTCTGCTTATGAAGAAAACCCAAAAGCTGAGCTCTTGCACACTGACCACAAGGAGTCAGTTATGCTTGTTTTTATCTATGGGGGAAAAGGAGGTGACTGTATGAAAATCACTTCTCACGCTGCTTTATTGTATTCACAGCAGGCATGTTGCAGTGAACTGCAACAGCATGTGGAATGGAAATGGAGAGAGAAGCTCAGAGCAGTAGAGAGAGATTTAACACATCCTTTTATGCATTATAATGCTGAGAACTTCAATTATCTTCATTTAGGGTTTATGCATAAGACATGTCAACATTTTACTTCCCTAATTCCTGACACTGAAACCCTGAAACCAATTTTCAAGCTGTATGCACTATTTATGCAAATAAAGAGTCAGCCATTCAAAAAGAAGTCATTATTCTGCAAACACAGATACAGAATGAAGTGATCTAGTAGTGAATGAGTAATTTTGACATCAATCACAATCACCTCTGGATCATCTGGAAACTTAAAAGTTCACTTTATATTTTTCTTAATAGAGCAATGAAAATAAAGCATTATTGCTCACCTAATGCTCTCACATTCTAAGCTCAGCATATTGTAAGGGACATGGAATCCCCTTCCAATATTCATTAAATAAACTTAAGCAAGCAGCCTAGAAATAAGCAACAGATTAAAATACTAAACAGTTTCTACTTTAAAGGGAAAAATAGAATCTGAAAGGAAAGCTTAAGCAAAAATCACAGGAGAAGGAGTTTCTACAGTGTTCCAGGACAATGTTGGTGGTGGTTTGGTCAAGAGAAATCATCCTGAAGGGGAAAAAAAGGTTATATTTTGAAGAAATGATCTCAGGAGTCTCTTAGACCTTCGATAGTAACACCTGTCCCAAAGAACTGCTGTCACTAAGCTAGACTGGTTTGGAAGCAGTTTGCATTGCACATATGTAATTAAGATAGAGTCTACAGAGGAATTATACACTTGTGAAGGGCAGAATATTGCCTTAAACAGGAATAACTCGTGTTTCATTTTGTGTGACATGTTCTGGCATTTGTCTCAAGTTTTTATGAGAGGCAAACACCATCCCTGGCACTGCGCTCCACAAGGTGTGTTCTGTTCAACACCTCACCAGCCAGGCTGCAGTGACACCATTCCTTTTGTAGGACAGAGACCAGGACACCAGCCCTGGCCTTGTGACCAGCCCCACTGTCACTGCTCTCACCTCTCTGCCGTTGTACCTCGCATCAAAGATTTGAGCTCCTCCGCCACCATCTTCATTCCTCTCACGTACGGGCCTGGCTTTGGAGAAACACTGTACAGAGGGTTATGTCGCATCAGATATTCTGCAAGATAATTAATGGGGTCAAATGTGCTTGGGTCTTTGTCTGATACAAGCACATGCTTTCTTTCCACTTCCATTAACAGATTTTCTACTCCTGGGATTAATGTAGGTAGGAGTTTGTCAAGCAAATAGATGCGAGTATCGAGTGTCTCCCTCTCTTCACTGTACCACTCTCTGGCCAGTGAGTCACAGGGCTCTCTCTTCTCTATCTTTTCTTCTTCTGCCTTTTGTGCTCCAATCACACTTGCCTTTGTCTCCTGCAGACTCAGACACCTTTGTTGTACCTTTTCATAAAAACACTCTTTCCACGAAGCGTAATTACTAAGACATGGCAGTTCATCATCCCCCTGATTGCTTTCCATTTCTGTGGCAGCTTCGTCCTCATGTCCAGGTTTGGGATATTGCAGACCTGCAGATTGTGCTGACTCTTCAGGATGAGCAGCCATACCTCAATCACTGAGACACAGAAAAAAAGCAGCTTGTTATATAACACCAAAAGATGCAGCAGTGCCCTAACAGGTGACACAGCAATAAAGTCCATTGTTAGGGATTAACTACGATTTTTTCTATGTTCCTTTTTTATTCTGTTACTGCTGCTTTGTACTCTTAAATAAATACAGCCCCTTTACTTCAAAGAGCAGTAAATGATTTATAAAGATTAATTATGTATCACAACAGCCCTTGGAGACAGAGCAACTAACTGTGTTCCTTTCTTAGGAGAGAAGAAACTGAGACACAAAGGGGGAGTGATTAATTGCAGGTCACTTAAGAGACTCAGAAACCAGGAGGTGAGCAGTGCTCAGAACTTGTTCCCCAGTTCCAACGAGTGGAATCCTCTTACCCCCAGCACCATTATTTGTTT